>CAKNWT010268250.1:0-15206 GCA_932066315.1 Andricus coriarius
GCCCATTCCGCAGTGGCTGGTGTTAGGACGCACTATACTCCTACCGAAAAAAGTCCACTTGTCCAAACCAGATAATTACAGGCCAATAACATGTTTGAACACACTGTATAAGATCTTTACAGCTGTCCTGAACAACAGGATTGATCGGCGAATTGAGCCTGTGTGGCGTGAGATGTACGAACAACGTGGCTCCAAAAAAGGTGTAGCAGGCTGTCGAGAGAACCTGCTAATTGACAGGTGTGATTGCAAAGACGCTGCAGCCCAAAAACGCGTCCCGTTAATGGCCTGGAATGACTACCGGAAAGCTTTCGATTCAACCTCTCATAGACTTATCATCTGTCTGTTGGAAAGCTTGAAGTTGCATCCATACATAGTGAGATGCATAGAGAGATTAATGCCTCTTTGGAAAACTAGATTTACTATCTCATCTGGAAATTATCGTGTGACAACAAACAACGTCACCTTCCAGAGGGGCGTCTTTCAGGGCGATACCATGAGCCCTTTGCTTTTTTGTATCACACTTCTGCCTCTATCTCTCGCACTACGTAATTCTTCTGGATACCTCTGTGGCGACACTAACCAGTGCGAGCATAAGGTCACTCATGTATTTTATATGGATGACCTGAAGCTCTATGCCTCTGGTAGACGCAAACTTCAAACGGCCATAAATATCGTCGCGAAGTACACATGAGAGATTGGGATGGACTTTGTTTATCATTAAGCTATTTCCCTTTCGGCGAGCCTCTAAGGGTAAGCGTGACACTACCCGATTCGGGTAGTGTTTTTTAGGTGGATTTGTAGTAAATGGGCTCACCACACCCACGACCGCCAACAGCAACGCACTAAGTATCAGACGGTCACCCATCCAAGTACTAACCGCGCCCAACACTGCTTAACTTAAGTGATCTAACGGGAACTGGTGCTTCCAGCGTGGTATGGCCGTTGGCCACTTTGGATTGGATAAATGTGCCAAAATTCATCTGAAGGACGGAAAGATTGTTGGCGTTCCCGGAGACCCTGAGCTGGTAGATATAGGTGTTATCAGACATCTTAACACTGGAAAGACCTATACATACATGGGCGTGCTTCAAAGCCGTATTCAGGACGTAACATCAGTGAAGGAGTCTCTCCGAAGCAAATACAAGCATCTTCTACGACAGATTTGGTCTTCCAATCTGTCAGCGTTGAACAAGATATCTGCGACTAACATGCTTGCCGTCCCGGTTCTACTCTACTTGTTTGGGGTGATTCAATGGACGAAGAACGAACTTAAGGCCCTTGATGTCACCACACGTAAGATCATGCATATGCATAAAAGCTTGCATATCAATTCGTCAGTTCCGCGATTTTACATTTCACGCCGTCAAGGCGGACGCGGACTTCTGAATCTCCAGTGTCATCATAACCGAATTGTTCTGAGTACAGCTTATATTGTAGCCAGTGACAGAGATCCTCTCCTAAAAATGGTCAGGAACCACGAGATGATTGGCAAGGGAGCGTTCCTTTACAAAGCCGCGGAGCAAGCGGCCGAGACCCTTGGCCTGAATTTTAACATCAGAAGTGAGGAAAGTGAATTACTCCATCTAGATGCTTCACTTCTGAAAGCCGAAGTGAAGAAAGCAGAAGTTCAAAAATTTCATCAAGAGCTACTCCACAAGAAAGTGCACGGAAATTTTCACAGAAATGTAGAAAAGCAGTCCTTGTCGAAGGAGCAAACTTTTGCTTTCCTCAGATCATCAGGGCTTAATTCAGGTACAGAGGGTTTCATTTTCGCATGCCAGGACGGTGTCATTTCCACCTTAGCATACCGTGACCGCATTTTATGTCAAGAAGTTCCGAGCGATAGGTGCAGAGCATGTCATGCACACGCTGAGTACCTGGAACACATACTATCAGGATGTCCCACCCACGCAGGAACGACGTACATCTACAGACATAATGCGGCCCCGTCAGAATACAACATCACTGCCAAGGAGAAAGATAAGGAGGAGTGGTATCAATACCTTAAAAGGAAGCTGCGAAGACTGTACCCAAAATATTCGGTACAAGTGATTGTCCTTGTGATAGGTGCTCTCGGAGGTGCGAAACTATCACTGGTTCTTAACCTTAAAGCCATTCCCGCGTGCCAAAAATATGCCAAGGCACTTGCGAAATGGATGCAGAAGGCTGCCATCCTTGGGTCGCTTCGTGTGCTCAAAACACATGAGGGTTTCGCCGACCACTCATCTCACGGTTGTGAGGCGTGGCCATGAATGGAATTTACCGCGGTCCTACTGGGAGCCGCTGCCATTTTTTGGATGACAGTAGCTCCCAGTGAGACCCTGCGGTGGTTGTTTAACATTATTTTTTTAATTATATATATACTAGAATTTCCATTGTATGATTTGTCTGTAATATGATCCGTTTATCTTTTAATAATAATTACATAAAAGACTCAATGATTTGCATGATATATATTGTTCAAAATTGCAGTGTAATTAACAAATTATAATTTCGGTGTGAGTTTTGCTATTTTGAATAACGTAACGTATAAACCACAACCGAGTGAATATATTGTTACCATTATAACAGAATAGAAACAAGAAAAAATAACTAAGATTTTTTGATTCACTTCGACCTAATTCAAAATTGCTTAACTTCAAACCATTTATATATCTGAAATTATACATTCATTGACAATAAAATTGTCCTTCAATTTTCAGCACTTGAAGTTGATATGATTTGGTTGCAAAAGTTGACATTTAAAAAAATTTCAACCATTAAGCCTTTATATTTAAAATGAAACAATTGCAGAATTGTGGAATTGTTCCATTTTCGATACTTACATTTTTAATTTTAAGCCCTTCAAATTAAGAAGCTGCACATTTGTTTTATTTTTCTTTAACGTATACTATGTCTAATTTTTAAGGCTCTAAAATTATACTATTTCAAAACTAAGAATGCTTTCACTTTGAAACGGGTTGTATTTAAGAGTGTTAAATTGTGTACAGTTTGATGGCAGTACAGAACCAGAAAACCAACATTTTTCCAAAAATGGGCTTTTTGCATTAAAAATTCTTAAAAAATCTAATACATATTTTGTTATAAGGATTTGTTCCAAATCTCATTTTTAATATAGAGGTGTCTGCCCACGTAAGTGGACAGAAACAACCTGCTCCCTCAACCAATGTATCCGCGTTGCCTACAGGTTTTTCTGACAAATGACAACTGGTATTTCTCGCGACAGCCCAGATTATGCTGATAGGTTCTACGGGTACCCAGGTCCGTTTTCGCGCCCTAGTCGATCAAGGCTCTGAGGCCTCCTTTGTTAAGGAATGCACCGTGCAATTACTCCAATTACGCAAACACCGCGTAAATATAATATTAATCTTGAGACTAAGGCCTTGGTCCTTCCTCGCCTTACATTAAACCCCCCCTCACAGCTGAGCACTGACCTCGACTTAAGCCAGTTTGATGATCTTTGCTTATCGGATCCTCACTTCTACCAACCCAAGTCAGTCGATATCGTCTTGGGGTCAGATGTGTATTGTCGGATTCTGCGACCTGGCTTGCGCAATTTCCCACCTTCACCGTCGATTGCCCAGGATACTGCTTTGGGGTGGATTGTTTCTGGATCGACTCACTCCGTCCTGCCACGGCGGGCGGACCCCCCATCACGAGCATCTCTCACGGCTGGGCATTGTGTCCATGATAATTACTTGCAGAAGGCTTTGCAGCGTTTTTGGACGCTGGAAGAATTTTCTAATAATAGTCCCAAAATGAAACCTGAGGATGAGACCTGCGAGCGGCTGTTTATGCTACTCATGTCCGCGCTCCCGATGGCCGATATACCATTCAGCTTCCGCTGCGATCGGATCCGCCGATGGCCTCTGCTGTGACCCGACGAATGGCCTTGAGTTCGCTGTCCACGACACACCGTCGCTTTGCTTTATGCTTTATGCGTCGCTTTATGAAAGTCTATGAGGAGTTGGGGCATATGGAAAGAGTTCCTGTTTCTCAAATAAGCAATTCACGAGCGTGGTATATACCGCATCATGCTCTTATCCAGTCCAGCCCGCATCAGCTAAAGCTTCGTGTTGTCTTTCACGCCTCACGACGCACTGCCGAACAGTAATGTTTAAATAAATTCTTAATGCCGAGGCCTGCTCTTCAGGGCGATATATCTTTGATACTTTTGAATGGGAGCAGATATCGCTTTGCCTTTACAGCGGACATCATAAAGATGTTTCGAAAAATCCGCGTTCAAACTGAGGATCAGGATCTGCAGAGAATTCTTTAGGCTCCTGATCCTGTGGATCCGCCCGTAGATTATTGTTTGACTACGGTCACTTATGGGACCGCGTGTGCCCCATACTTGGCAATTCGCACACTAGGCGAGCTGCCAAAGGATGAGCAGCAGCGTTTTCCCCTTGGGGCTTCTTGCCTTCAGCGCAATACCTATGTCGATGATATTTTCGCGGGGGCTCACAGGTTGGATATCGCGATTCTAAAGGGAGATGAATTGGCTGCGATTTTGCGCTGTGCTGGTTTTGAGTTGGATTAATGGGCAGCAAATCATTCTGATCTGCTTTCTGGACGCTGCAGACAGAGGGAGCCGGAAACAACCAAGAAAATTGCTCTCAATGAGCCTGCTAAGACGTTAGGCTTGCTTTGGAATCCAGCGATGGATGTATTTGGATTCAGTGTTCCTGACCTGAGCCCGGAGGCCTCCACGCAGACAAAGCGTACTATTTTGTCGGACATTGCTCGAGCGTTTGATCCACTGGGTTGGCTCGCTCCAGTTACTGTTACTGCAAGGATTTTGATGCAAGATCTCTGGATTCTGAAATACGACTGGGACTCCCCTTTGCGGTCGGAGATCCTTGAGCGATGGACTGATTATAGTAACTCAATGACTTCCATCCCTACACTCTCGATCGATCGCTGTCTGGGAACCTCTCCAGACTCCCGGTGTCGGCTTCATGGCTTCTCGGATGCATCTTCTCGCGCATATGCCGCAGTGGTTTATATGAGAATCCAGCTTGATGACGGCCGTCACCGGGTGTCGCTTCTTGTGGCTAAAACTAAGGTGAGCCCTGTCAAGACAATAAGCATACTGAATCTCCAACTGAGCGCAGCTGCTCTGCTTGTGAAACTTGTCTGTCACATTCGGAAGCTGCCCTTCTTTAAAGATCTACCTGCCTTTGCTTGGTCTGACAGCCAAGTAGTACTCGAACTGAACGCAGCTGCTCTGCTTGTGAGACTTGTCTGTCACATTTAGAAGCTGCCCTTCTTTAAAGATCTACCTGTCTTTGCTTGGTCTGACAGCCAAGTAGTACTCGAACTGAGCGCAGCTGCTCTTCTTGTGAGACTTATCTGTCACATTGAGAAGCTGTCCTTCTTTAACGATCTACCTGTCCGGTAAGATCCGGGGGTGGTACCCCGGGTAAGGATCGGACTCACGACCTTAAGATTATGAGACACAATTGGGGCACAATTGTTTGAGTAATGATCAGGTACTTAATTGCCTGTGGAGCGTATTGGGGTTCAAATAACCACAACCCAATTTCTAGTTGCAAAGGAAAGAGTTTATTCTATGGCATAAAAAACCTCCACTCCATAAGTGGATGAAAAAGCCGAAAATCAAATAGTGATCACAAAAGTAAGTCAGAAATTACCTTATCCATACAGTGGTAAACACAAATAATCCAACCTGAGACTCGTTCAAAACATTGGGATGACAACCAGTCTGCCATACGTTAATCCACTCAAATGGCAGATGCACATAATCCAAACATGAGACTCGTTCTTATAATATATTAACGAACACAATGGCAAACGCACATAATACAACATGAGACTCGTTCACACTAGCAAAATGGAACCTCTCACCACAAAGGGTCAACTTGAACTGTTTTTAAGAAAATAATAGTTATAAAAGTGAAAACAAATTCCTGATCCAATTACATATAAAGTCGTGGGAAAAGGTTCCATTCTACCTGGTCGGCGCTGACCTTCGAGCTACGCGCAGAGCTTACAGTTTTATTTTGGATACAGTCCCTTTTCCGAGAATGGATAAACTAAAGAGACAATAAACTACACTCGTCGTGCCCCCCCCCCTCCAAGGGCGTCATGTATTTATTGAACGGCCTAATATGTAATATTAATTTTTCTCTAAAGCTTATTAAATAATCCAGTAATTAAAAATGTTCATTGTCATTAAATAATTTAATCTCCAAAATGAACTATTTTTGGAAATTCCTTAAGACGATATTGCCAAACAAATAAAAACATTTCGATGTATTTTCAAATTATAAATATGTACATATAAATATTAATGAAAGTTAAAAAAAAATTAATTTAATTTCAACTGTAAATATTTATGAAAACATCAGAAAAATATTTGTTTTGAATTAAAGAAACCGTTTCTTTAACATAATTTCTTCAGTCAATCAAACGAAACTTCAAATAAGGAAAAGCATATCAAATTAAAGAAAAATCTTTATTCGAACAAAAAAAATTTCTTTTAACTAAAGAAATGACTGAATCAAATAAGGCCGTGGCTACGGGTACCGAAATTTCGGTGCAAATAGACGGATTTTTCGGTACAAACAGAGCTGGAAAAGGGTATATTTGTACAAAACTTTCGGTACAATTGACCAGATTTTTTCGGTACTTGTAGACACTTCCATCAAGTAAACTTTTCTTTGACTGAGAGCCAATGAATATATTTCTTAATTAAAAAAACAACGTTTTTTGAATTGAAGAATATGTTTCCGATTGTTCACAGTGAAATTTTTGTTTTTACCACTTTTTAATATTTCAGTGTAATCTTTGTTACAATATATATCTTTGTTGATAGCATAACAAATTTTTAACATTATTATCATAAATTATAAGATGTAAAGTTAGATCTATGCATACGCTGTTAGAAAAATCTGTATGAGATTTAATATACATGTGTGTGAAGCAAATATGCACTACCGCTACTGAATAGCAACATACATTGGTGTAGTGAATTTAATATACATGTGTATTAAATTTAATATACAGGTCGTTATATCAGTTTGCGTGAAAACTCAAAGTGCTTTAATTTCTTCAAATCTTGTCAACTATTGGCGGTTAAATGAATAATCTAGAGTTCGCCGACTGAATTCTTATTTATAATGAAAGTGCACTGTATGTTCCACCCGTATACGGGGGGAACTTTTCCCTAAATTCGCTCTAAATGGTAAAAATTTAATGCGAATACAGTTGATTGTAGGTTAGCGCTGTTATTTATTTGCTTAAATGAACTTTTCGACTTAATTTCAAATTTTATTTTTGGTTAATAGGAAGACGGTATCATGTTTTATTATTCAGGATCGAAAATGACTGCTAAACTTATTTTGAATTTGTGTAAAGTAGAATTATCTGATTTTTCTTGTGAGTGATTAACATGAATGTATATGAAATTTAATATACACGCTCTTAATAGCGATTATATGTGCTTGATATATTAATTTTATTACACATGGGTATATTAAAT
The DNA here is from genome assembly GCA_932066315.1 of Andricus coriarius. NCBI lineage: Eukaryota > Metazoa > Arthropoda > Insecta > Hymenoptera > Cynipidae > Andricus > Andricus coriarius. The sequence continues at coordinate 7,508 of CAKNWT010268250.1, forward strand.
TCAATATTATTTTTAACAGTGTATATTTTATAGCCATCCCGCAACTGTAAGCTATAGTAATTAGGTTACAAAACATGGAAATTATACCGTCACTTAAGTATACATAATTATTTGCGAGTTTACAGGTGGGCTGTAGTTATTGATTAAGATAGGAAGTGTCAAAAAAAGCTTCAATATAAAAAGCTCTATTTTCCAAGATACAAAAGACCGATTCCATATATGAAATCAGTCATATTTGAGCCTGGCCCTGGTGATGTTACGTAATTGTTTAGGGGTTAAATCTATTATTATCCGAGGCAAAATATGAGACATATATTGTCTGTTTTCCACAACAAACATTTTTTTACCAAAGTTAATTATTTTTATTTGAAAAGTCTACCATTATAGTTTGGGCTCAGAATTCATCTCTTTTGTTTCAATTTTCTACTGTTTGGCGGAAAATTCATTATTTTGATGAAAATTCGACTATATTGACTATATTGACTTTTTAGTCGAAAATTCAACTGGTTTGTTGAATATTCGTCTTTTTGAACAGAGAATTTATCGTTTATGTTGAAAATTAATCTGTTGGTAGAAAAGTAATATTTTTTGGTGGAAAATTCAAGAGCTAGATAAAAGATGCAACTTTTTTGTTGAAAGTTCCTGTTTTCGGTTTTGAAAAATCGAATGTTTTTTAGAACCTTCGACTCTTTAGCTAAAAAACTCAACTCTTTTGTTGTAAATGAAAAATCATTCGACTTAACATCTAAGAAATATGGTACAAGCCTTAATGTTATTTAAAAGAATTTATTTGCTTTTTTTTACATTCCCATCATTTATGATTTTGAAACTATTTAAATCGTCCGAAATTGCACACCTAATTTTTTAACGGATCTCTACACTGAGAAACCCTTGTTTGTATTTCTTGTTAAAAATCACACTAGATTTTACTATCTGAACTTTGCAATGACAGGCAAAAAGCAAATTTTAATAATATTTACTAACCTCAATAGTAACTCGTATCAACTTAAAGAATTATAAAATATATTGGAATAAAAGTTAAAACTATTGCATTTATCGTAAAATACATTTGAAGTATTTATTAACCTCTGTAATAAAACTGCAAGTCTGCACTACTGCCATTTACTAATTTTGATAGGGGAAAATAGTAAATTTGTTGCATTAATATCTGTAGAAGATAACAGTATTTACAAAGTACTGTAATAAAATGATGCGCAGGGACCGTGCGCACCGAATCACTAACTGGTTAGCAAAATATGCTACAGTCGGAATAGTAAAACAAATAAACACGTGTTGCTAACTTTCACACAAGCCTACCTACACACATATTCTACATTTAACATAATTCACGTTTATTTAAATTAAGAATTGACAACATTAGAAATTACATATATGCAGGTATATATTCTTAAAAGATAGTATTATATTATAAAGCTGAAACAGAAAAATCGGGTTAGAAGAAAACGAAGCTGGCGGGAATCAAACACGCGTCTCCAGGACAGCAGTCGGGCGATGATCCATCTACCTGAGACATTTTGAGACTCAGAATGAGAACTGCCATATGACATAAATGATAGAAAGTTTATTGGTTCTAATTGATTTAATGCTTAATTGATTAATATTGATGATGTTTTTATAATTTTAAACAACATTTTTAATGTAATTAAAATGAGTAAATTTTTTTTTAAATATTGAAAAATACGAATAAAACTATGTTTTTATACATAACCACGAGCCAATACGTTTGAAAACAAAGCATCAAAATTCGTTGATTGGCGATCGACACACGTCGGATGCACTCGGCTGCGCTCGGTCCAAGGCTCGATACCGTCTGCTAAATCAGTTAGTAATATTTGGGACCAATTTTAATAATTGGTATTAACCTTTGTTACAAAAAGTAGATAATGTCCATAATACACATCGTGTTCCTACAGACAATAGTAATTTTTTCTACATATTTAGTATATTATGTTATTTAAAATACTTATTACTTTTATTCTTTTTGTACAATTTATTAATTTCTCTACTAATTTTTCCTACGTCGGATTTTACTACAGAAAATAGGGGGGTGGGGTGTTTGACGAAAGGCCACTTTGGTCTACATGGGGGATTGAAGGGGGATCCGAGTCCGAGCCACGTGGTTTTACACTTAGGTGTTAAAAAAAAACAACGCATGGCCCAAAAACAGAAAAACGTTGACTGAAAACAATAATAAGTCGAAAAATATTAAAAAGTTGATTTTTTAACCAGAAAGATTAATTCTTTACAAAAAAAAATGAATTTTCAACAAAATACATGAATTGTCAATTACGGGACTTCCAAAATTAGGCGTCGTGGTTTATGGAAGCCCCCTAAGTCCGGCGACGTAAACCAAATACATTGTGCAACGTTTTTGTATTATTACTGATCTAACATATGTGGATTTAAGAAATAAAATTTATACTTTAATCTGCCAATAATTTTACGAAAAATATTTTACATACATTTTTTGTCTATAGAAAGAATCCATGTAAAATTAAACATTTTCTACAAGTACAGTCGCAGAATATATCAGGGAGAAAATTTTTTGTTTAATTTACCTTTTAATAAGAAAGAGACTGTAACGTTTATAAATGTCTGGAAAGTTCTATCCACAGGATAATTTGCTTCTTATAATAACAGAATTTAATCATTATTACGTGAACAACAGATACGACAAAAATGTTCACACAAAGATGTTAGTGTATAAAAAAGTTATACTAAAATACATTTTACTTTTTTGTAATAACGTGCATCATTTATGATAAAAATTAGAAAATTAATTTTTCATGGAAAAAATTCACTACATCTCATTATCTTTTTTTATCATATTTCTTAAACACTGAAAAATTGGCAATTACTGCCATTATTCTATTATCATTCATTTTTCTCAATTTTGTAAAACTTATATAATAATAAAAATTAATATTATTCGTAGCATATATCATTATGCCTTTAGCTTGAACAGAGCAACAAATGAAAAGGAGTTCCTTATTGGAAGCTATGTACATCATCCTGTGGTGCTATCTAATTATTTTGTACAAATCTTTTGTAACATTAATTAAATATAAATAACATAGAAAAAATAAGTATTCATTTTATTCTTTTTCATAAAAAAGAACTAATAGTCGCGCACCTTGGCGCGCGCAAGACTTCTAGTATGTTTCTAAATGCATCAAATTCATCGTTTCAAATATTAAATCAGGTACCATGGTATAATAGCAATATGACGTACACACATTGGAATGTAACCGATTGCACATGTGTAACGCGAAGTTATACTCGACTATGCACGTAGATATGAAAACATTTCTTGAGCAGCAACGAGACACCTAAACCCCTTCTCTCGGCACCTCTCTCTCACTATATCTCTTCATCTCTTTTACGGATGTCCTTGGGCTGAACAAATTGACATTTCACTTATGCATATTCTATATACTCTCTTATAATTCACATAATAGGGGTTTTTCAAAAGTACAGTGGTAGACGTGGAAAAGATAGTTATTGGCCTGCTTCTAATAGTAGTTATCTACACTTAATTCGTATGATCTATTGACGAATGTGGCAAAAAGTATCGATTAATTTAATTATTGTTTATAATTGTAGCCAAATATGATTAGTTTCTCCTTAAAAAGGACTTCGTAAAAGGAAAAGAGGTGCTTTAAAGCCTATTGTATTTGAAAGTTATACAAAAATCGAAGCATAAATGAAAAATTTCTGGAAACACAGAAAAAACTAAATGTAATCTTTACAGCGATTTCCGATTAATCTTTACCTTCAACAAAAATTAGCTCCACGAGTTAAGATTTACCCACTACATTGGAAATGGTTACCAACAAAACTAATTTTGTTAATTTATGGTTTGACAGTAATAGTTGTTCGAGCACTACTACTGTTGCGCTGATTTTCTTCGTACAGTTGTAGTCTATTAGTATTCATTCACTGAAAACTTAAAACTGATAATTTTTCCGTATTAAACCAGAGTTCTATCGATTCAAGCATTGTCGTATTGAACCTTAAGACCTTCAGAATCATTTGGGATATATACAAAAGGTAAATTTTCAAACTACATCACGTTACCAAAATCACAAGAATATGACGTCGAAATCTGTTTCCCGTGGATCAAGACAGAAAATATTTTTTTTCAATTTGTCAATTCCTAACATCGTATGATTAATAGACAGAAGTATTCAATACGCAGCTTTCAAATTATTGCGTTGGAATATATTGTTTCGTTATACATCATTCTTAATTCGACTCTAAAATTTTTTCTAGGCCACTACTATCCGCATATTCCCAATTTACTTTTAGCTTATTACTGTTTCCTTTTTAAGCTATTCGCTTTCATTTTTCCTTGCACATTTGGCCAAATCGAATGTCCACTCAAACTGTATGAGGCAGTGGCAAGAGAAATAATTTGCAGAATAGCATGAAAAGGAATTTTAAAAGATTTCTAACAGAATGCAAAGTAGAATATAGTATATTTTTCCATTAATTAAGCTAGAACCATCGAATACCTTCTAAACTTCTGCACAGAAAAATAGTAGGATCTTTTTTGTTGCAGCTCATTTGTTCCGCACTCGAAAAAAATTCGTGTCTCAAAATGAGAATACTTCAAGTGTGAAGGTATAACATGAACACAGCTGCATTCTCACTCTCCGCTGTCTTATTTTTGTTGTAACTCAAAACAACATCAAATCAGCGTACTTTTGAGGATAAGCGTTTTTCTGTGTACGCACTGTGAAAAATTCGATGTAAAATCACACTCTAATTGATTGGACATAAAAGACCAGTCATTTATAGGGTAAAATTACATGAATAGTGAACAATAACGATGACAGTGTGAAATTACACGCAGATGGGAAAATTCCGGTTTGGTAGTTCGGACTCAATGCACTTTCACAAGAGTGCACTGTAAAAAAGATTGGTTGAAAATTACCGCATTAATCAGTGGACAGAAAAATACCAGTGATTAAGGTGGTAATTTTACTGCAATAGTTGAAAATTAATGTGACACTTTAAAATCACATGCAGACATGAAAATTCCCGTAACGTCACTTTTAGACAGTGTACTTTTACGTTCGTCTTGTAAAATTCGACTGTCAATTTAAAATGGCATAGCCTCAAAATTGACATAATATTATAATTGTTTAATTGAAGAAGTCCATTTATAAATATTATAGTTTCAGCTAGTCTAAAGGACGTTTTTTCTCTATTTCTAGCCTACACTGTTAGAAATATCTGGTTGAATTTTCAACCACATGTCGTTGAAGTTTTATACAATTACCGTTGTTGAAATTTCAACTACTTGTGAATGAAAAATTAGCTGCACGTGTGATTGCAATTTCAACCATGCAGTTGAAATTTCAACCACATGTAATTGAAATTTCAGTAACGAGAAAAAAAAATTTTCGGCACAATTAGTGAATTTCAAGGCAATTCTAATTTACAAAAATCTTAAAGAAAACCCATGAAGATTCCTGAAAAATACTGTTCTTTGAAATTCACTAACTGTAGCGAAAGAATTCTGATAAGGAATCAGTGGGTTATTTCGTACGTTTGTGTCGTGTGATCCATAAGATTAGCAAAGTGCATATAATATTTAGGAAAATAAGCAGCTTTAAAGAAGAAAAACAAAACGTCCGTTAGAATTATATTACCATAATGAGTTGCGCGCCCAATCCAACTTTTCAACACTCGTTTTTGTAAATATAACCTAAAAAGCATACAGCAGTTAGTACCAATAGTCTGAATGAAATTTTCCTATTATGATAATATTAATCCAACGTACCTTTTATTTTCTTCTTTTCCTGAATATTATATGTCCTTTATTAATTTCATGGATCTCGAGATCACGACACAAACGTACGAAATAACTCCTCGTGGGACTTAGTGTCTCGTTGGGGTCTGGCCTGGCCAGAAGCATGAGGGCGCATTGTGTATGCGCAAACGTCTTATTGAATTTTCAACTACATTTGGATGAATTTTATTTCAACTCCGTGGATGAACGAGATTTCAACCACAAAAGTGGTTGAAAAGTGGTTGAATTTTCAACACATTTCTAACAGTGTACGTGCGTAGTTATAGGAGATAAATTTTAGAAGGCTGATGGCCATATAACCGCTCATCAGAACATGTACACTTATAGCAATATGAATTTATCCTAACATCATGTATTGAGTAAACGGATGAAGAACATTCTATACATAAAACTCACTAACGCGTTGTTGTCGAATGACACCCGCCCGCCAGCAATTTATTTTCCTCTGCGGCGTCATAAGCGTGCCATGAAGCGGTTAACAGTGGAATTACAAAATTCTGGTAAAATTTCCATCCTTCTGCTTGTTTACACTTTCTATGTGAATTGGATTACAGTACATCTTGTTATTTTAAAGAAACTTGGTAAAAGTGCATGATAATATCGGTTATAATATTGTTGAAATTTACCACGTTAGTTACTGGTATTTTTATGTCCACTGATTCCTGTGGTAATATTCCACTTTTACGGTGAAATTGATACGAATATTGGGAAATTGCACTATTAATCGCTGCAAGTTCACAATAAACTTGTAGAATTAATGCATGAATCATAGTAAAACGTTTACAAACCAACTTGCAATTTTCAACCACTTTTTTTACAGTGTGCCGCAAAATTCTACTCTCCATGTAAAATAGGCATACAATGACCGCGCATGTGCTTTATATATCCGGGAATTCTTAAACGCAGTATGGAAATGAACATGCAAAAAATTATTATTCCAATACAAAATTAAAATAAAAAATATGTGTAAACATAAAGTGGAACCATTTTTATTTGTCAAATAATACATAAACTAGAAAATTTTTGTTTTGACCTTATAAAGTTTAATATGAGGCCTCTTTTGATTTCTCCTTCAAGAAAGTAGTACTTATCTCTAAATTCTAAAATCATAAACAGCGGATTCGAAAAAACGTGATATCACATTCTACAGTTTCTACAATCTAAAACAGTGGATTCGCAAGAAACGCGATATCATATTTGTTATTCATAATAACGCGAACTTTAAGTAAAGGGGGCAAAACGTGGTTAATTAAAAATATTCGAACATAAGTAAACACTCGCGAAATACAATAAAATTCTATTCATTAATAAAAACACTTTGGGATTGATTGCACTGATTTTGGTACATAAAAGGTTAATATTAAATTGTCCAGAGTCTAATTGTCTATTGCACTCAAGTCATAAATGTTCTTTGGTGAAAAATAGATGCACAATCAAAATATAAAACGTAGATTAAGAAACACTGATAAAAGTAGAAAATATAAAAACGACGCTCAAAAATGATGATAACAGTAGTAAGGACTGAGATATAATTTGTTCAAAAACGGCCGCGCGTGTTTCTCGTCTTAGGTCAAGAACTGTACTAACTGCCCTCGCCTGTGCTGAGGCCACCCAAGGTGCCTTCTGAACCCTGTTCCATATTCGGGTACTTTTCCTATTTTTAGAACACAGAATCTAACTTGGGTCCTGGCTTGGTCAGGCAGAGTTGCATTTCTAAAACTTTGAAACATTCAAAAAGGATATAAAACTTAGAGTCCGTAACATTCTTCCTCCTGTACTGAAGTCACAACTGAAGCACTATTACACGTCAAGGACGCGCAATTTCGTCGCTGGTCGGCGATAGGTTCCAGTCGCGGTCGC
>CAKNWT010268257.1:1594-16224 GCA_932066315.1 Andricus coriarius
TTCTATACACTGAGCGAAGAATTCCCGTGTAGTTCGGGTTTACACCCCAATAGTTCGGGTGATGTCTCTTTTTTTTTGTTTCAACCGAAGGATTGGCGCGCTTGCACTACTGAGACGTGCGATCATCCCAACCATTCGGGTGCTCACCCGTAACAGCAGCGGCCGAAGTGGTGGGGTGCCCGCTCGAATACTTGGGGAGCTTGCACGAATGATTCGGGAGATTCGAGTCGTCAACCGCTCTGGATGTTGCGCGTTCGACTTTTGCGCATGTTCGCTAATGGCCGCAGCTGATTAACATCAGGCTCTTCCCGAATGTCACTGTTTCTAGGTTATGTTTATTTTATTTTTCATGCGCTAAATGTCAGTGGAATAAAATGAAACTAGTTATCTTGTTTTTCTTTGGATAATCCTTAACGAAGGTAAGAGAAATATAAAGCATTATTCTTTCTCTAGAACGCGAACGCGCAAGATCCAGAGTGGTTGACGACTCGAATCTCCCGAATCATTCGTGCAACCTCCCCAAGTATTCGGGCGGGCACCCCACCACTTCGGCCGCTGCTGTTTCAGGCGAGCACCCGAATGGTTGGGGTGATCGCCCGTCTCAGTAGTGCAAGCGCGCCAATCCTTCGGTTAAAACAAAAAAAAAGAGACACCACCCGAACTATTGGGGTGTAAACCCGAACTACACGGGAATTCTTCGCTCAGTGTAACTATGTTCTGGCTATTCACTTTCTTCCAATATTTTCATGAATAGGAAATATCCACCGATACGTTTTTGATTTGAAACTTTATATTTTAATATTTTCAGTGAAAATTGAAAAACAAAATAATTTTTTTTTGAACGACCCTATTAGAAATTCTTTGATTCTCCCAGATGAATAATTCTTTTCTTAGAATGATTAATTACAATAGTCATTATTATTACAATATGTGAGCATTTATTGAATATTATTTGCTTTTAAATGGTAACCATAAAAAACACGTGAACTTATTAATAAATACCCAAATAAAAATGTACAAATCATGTCCTTCCATACAATGTTTTCGCAGAATTCTCACTTTGAGTAATAATTATTTTCTTAGAATTATAATAAAATGTATGGGCTTTTTTTACATTATTAGCATTTGTCCTTATTCCTTACACATTTTCTACTCGCATACTTATCTTTTTGCACTCGTGAAGAATCTGAATAATATAGGTACAACTTCAAAAAAAAATTATAAATAAAAAGAATTTGATCTTTATCGCAGATACGAAGTTGAGCTCTCGGATCCAATAACTCACCCGACTCTCGTGCTATTTTACAAGGTACATATTTCAATCAATTTTTAATAAATCTATCTAAAATGTTCCAGAAATTTTCTTTGAACTATATAGAATAACTTTCTCGCTCAAGGTTGTTTCAAATCTAAAGTTGCCTTGATACTTTTTGTCTCCGAAAGTAGAAAAATGTGGTTACCGATCGGCCTTAATTTTCAATTGGATATTATTAAACAAATGGTCATTTTCAACTTTTTATCATTTTGCAGGTATTTGCCGAGTATACTGTGTATGTGATCTCAATTTCAAACATTTTCAATAATATTTGTACGAGTTGTGATGATTTATGTTTTAATCACTTATTGAATATTATAGGGAAAAAATGTTTTTTCAGTATTTAATTTTTATTCTCAGAACCCATTTTAGGACACAAGATTTGTAAATAGAATTTGCCTTGTCATTATACAGAAGCCTATATTTACAAAATTAATTTTGTGAATTTGAACATTCCCATTTCTTGAACTAATTATTAAGAAATACATTTTTTTTCTCTCACTTCTCCAGTAAAATATTAAATACAATATACTTGAGAAGGTTTCAACTTAACGATTATTTCATTGTTAATGTGAGGGGAAAAAAATAGACAGGGTGTAGAGCCCCATTAGGGGATTTTCCGATTGATAATTATTGGGACGTAATTAATTTCTTCACGTAATTTATACACTGCCCCTAAATAGAAAAATATATACTTTTACTAAAACAAAGAAAAAATCATATTTCCTATACTTTTATACCAATACGGTAACGAAAGTTTCAATTATTATGTAAAAAATGGTTGCTATGTCTGAATTTTTTATTTAAAAAAAGATCAGAACTGAAAAGGAAGAAAATATTCTTATTTCTTAAGACTACAAGATATAACGATCTACTTTATAAATATTAAATGCTTTCTGCATAATTTATGAAAAGTATTGAAAATAACGTACATTAGGTATTTTCACTTCAACCATCAGCTAACTTCACTTCGTTGAGTGCTGAGGGGGAAAACATTAGAGCAAATGCATGGGGTTCGATCCATTTTTGCCCTATTTTGCTAATATCTTCGTAAAAACTAATTTTTTCTATATAAGTGTATTAAAAAAATAGTTTTTATTTCTTGAGAACTATTAAATGACATAATGAAATTATCATAATTACTATTAATTACGAAGATATTGCAAAAATAAAGTTTTGTCCATGCATTTGGTCCCTTGTTTTCCCCTGACCAACAACGAAGTGAAGTTCGCTGGTGGTTGAAGTGAAAATACCTAATAACATTTTCATATCTGCAAAGTTCTGAAATTGATACAGAGATTTATACGAAAAGAAAATTTATTAACAACTCTCCCGTTTATTTTATAATCTAAAATTTACTATTGCAGAGTGGCAAGGAAGGTTTGAAGCACCCTGCATATAGAAAGGCCAATTGCAGTGTATCAACATTACCACTAAGAACAATAAATTTCAGTCTACAAAACTTTCGTCATATTAGTCCAGGCATCTGGTAATGTTTCACCGCATTAGGTATGTTAAACGCGTTTGTTTGCTATAGCTTTTCATTGATGGGTCCTGATGAGAATTTTAAATTTTCCAAACATGACTGCGATGCGTACCGAAAAGATTTTTGAACAATTTTCCAAAAATCGTGTTTTGATAGACTGCTTTCGTAAACTTGACAAAATTCTGAAAAAGTTAAAAAAAAAATAAGATCCTTCTTTCAGTATCAGGCGCAGAGTTATAATTCTCTAAAGAACCCCGAGTTTTTTCAAAAAAGAGGCTAAAAACCTTATACTGAAGTTAATATATGTACTTTAGAACCTGTCAATTTTACGAAAAAATATTCTACATTTTAATGAATGTATACGCAATTTCGAGTAATTCTAAACAAAAAAACAATGACCGAACCCCAATAGGTCATAACTTATGGCCTCCCAAACTTGACCACTTTTGACACGTTCTTCGGACAAAATTACTCGTGCTCAGTTTTTTTCAAAATACTTCGCTTGTGGGTAAATATATATTAATGGTGACAGAGAAAAAAATTTCATGTAGGAAATTATGCGTAATATAAAAAAAAACAATCTTTCATTCTTCATCGGTAACGAGTTATTCGTTCTTCGGACAAAATTACTCGTGCTTAGTTTTTTTCAAAATACTTCGCTTGTGGGTAAATATATATTAATGGTGACCGAGAAAAAAATTTCATGTAGGAAATTATGCGTAAATATAAAAAAAAAACAATCTTTCAGCCTTCATCGGTCACGAGCTATAATCTTAAAAAAAAAAAAAAACATTTTTTTACTATTTTTAACCAAAAAAGTTTTTTTTAATAGCTCATACTGGAAAATTATACAGAATATAAAATATGCGGCTTATTAAAAAGAGTATTTTTGAATCATCAGTCTCTTTATAAATTATGCATACTTCAAGACCTCTCAATAAGCGGGATAAATAATTCTGCGTTATTTTGCGTTATGATCTGCCTCTTTCGAGAAAAATTAATTTTTCTGAAAAAACAGACCAATTTATATTTCTCCTTCCACGTGGTTCATTTTTAACCCACAAGCAGGAACATAAAAATGGAGAATGCACGTTAAGATTCGGACTTGCTTTTGTTGAGCACACCTAATATTCATATGCTGTTAATTTATAAATAAAAAAAACTTTTTTTGCTACGCTTATGAAAGTATTATGCCATTAGTGATATATTATCACAAAATCTTCAGAATAGTTCCTCACAATTATTATCAGAAACTGTTTGAAATATTATTAAACATTCTCTGTGAAAACCAGATATCTCTTTTTTTACGGTATCAAATTTTTCGTGTCCTTTTTTGAAATATGATAACTTATATATGATAACATACAGTATGACTGTAGACAGTTTTTAGTCGTATTTCAATACCTGAAATTAGATCTGAAATAATACTTTCTTTACAGTGTTAACAAGAATGTTGATTTTCAGTCAATTTCATACCTACTAAAAAAATCTTGTAACTGACTAAATTTTCACGTGAAAAATTCAAAAACTTGGCCGAGTACAACTTAATTTGCACAATTCATTGAATTTTCGAAATCGAAGATGGTGAAGTAATTACAGAGTAAAATGGGATTAAAAAATAGCACTATAAAAGTATTAGGAATTGATTTTTGTGAAAGTATATTTAAAAAATTTTCAATTTGAAAGCTCTTAGTCTCCACGAAACTTTATCTACGTTCCTGTAGTGAAGAAAGACTTGCAATTCCGATAAGTTTAGAGAACCAAGAAGTTTTAATTTGCTTATTTTTAATTAATAGAATAAAGCGTTGGGTGAAAAAACAACCTAACCCGGGTTAGGTTGTTTTTCCGTAAATCGCTTTTTCGGGATCAGCGAACCCTAATCAGTTAGTACACAGCTTAAAACTAATATAAAAATTATTATTGTTGACGTAAATCACGGTATACTAGAGTAGGACGCATGGAGATACGTCGCGCGCGCAGCTCCCGTTCTCCGCTCTCGCACAGCTGTGCAGACTGCAGCGTGCAGTGACCAGCCGGCGAATCAGTGCGCTATTATTTTGATTGTTATTACTCAATAATTCATTAAAATCTAAATTTTTACAACAAGAATATCAACACTGATTATTGGTTGTCGCATTGATGTGAGAAAAAAATGTGCAATCTAATGATATTATGTCAGATCATGAATCTGATTTTGATGAGTAAACATTGAAATTGTTTAAATTTATAACTTTTAAATAAATTTCTCAATTGTCCAACAATGTAGTGTCATGTTATAACAATTATATCAGTAGAAATCATTCAATAATGTTTAAAACGTGAAATTAATTTAAAAACCCCTATAATACCCATTGGATGGAAAAACAACCTAACTTGTTTTGTTTATTTTCAACTATTTAAATAATTTTTCTTTTTTATAAATTTTTTTCTCGAAAGGATTTCACTCTTAGGTTTTTAGCACTTTATGTCTATGAAAGGATTCATTTTCAAATTAATATTTTCTTAGTTCAATAACACCTTGAAATCTTTGAATCGATTTATCTCAAAACACGATTTTCCGAGTTAGGTTGTTTTTTCACCCAACGCTTCATATATCCTTTCAAAATTATTTATCTATACTTTTCAATACTGTAATTTTCAAATTTAAAAAATCAAGTGATCTAGAAAAGAAGCGGGGTACTGACTCAGAATGAAATAAGTATGAAATTTTGCCATAGGGAAAGTTTAAAAGATTATTTTAATTTATTTTTTCTACCTGAGATAATTAATATACTATTCTTTACATTTAAATATTCATTTCTAATGAAATGCATATTTGGCAAATATTCAAAATCGACGAGATTTAGAAGCAGTTCTTGGTTACGGAGAAAAACTAGCAATTAACAATTTCTTTCATTTGTCACGATTATCCTATCTTATGACTCACTTGCACCACACTCATTCTTGGCCCAGGCTACTCACGTATAAGAATACTTTCTATCGGTGAAGCACTGGTTCCGTGACTGGTTCGCGATACTAGCGCCGCGCATCGCTGGTTCCCAAACTTAACCCTACTCCCAACATCTCATTCCCCGCGCCAATCTTCTAAGCTTGGTGCGCATGGTCGCCTCTATCTATACCAATCTTCCACGGAGTAATAATAAGGAGACCGATCACGCTGTATAGAGTTCTTAAATTCTCGAGAATTTAAGTTCGGGTTCTATAACTGAGAATATGACAGAATTTAGGAGTATTTAAAAGAATTTAAGATTTTTAACAGTATTTTTATTGTTTACGTTATTTACATAGTTACATATAAGTTATTTACTTATATAACTATATTTATAAATAAAGAAAAATACATAGAAGAAGTTTGACTATTAAAATATTAAAATTTTGTGTTGAAAAATATCTAAATTTGAATTTACCGTCAATTTATCAAAAATTGAGTTGAAATTTGAGATTATGTTGACTTTGGATCATTCTCATAAATTCTCTCTTAGCATACACATATATTTGACTGGGTGCCTAGTTTATACTTAAAATACGTTTTTAATCATTTTGACATTAAAAAATTGTTGTAGGTTAACGAATAAATTTAATTTTTTGATTCAATAGAATAAATTCTTAAATTCTCAGAGAATTTATTTCTCGGTTATATTCTCGGTAATATTCTCGTTCTCGAAGTAATATAACCAACTCAGAACTCTAAAGCGGGGCGCACACACATTTGCACAACGAATAAGCAGAAGGCACAACGCACAACAGACCACGCTTCAACGCACACGGATCCGCATAGTTACTTACGGTTATGGTCCATTTATACCTCTATCTGTCCGACCGGTGCAGGCAGAAAAGTCATAAGAGTTAAAGAAATAGAGTACTTTTTGTCAAATTTTCCGCTCTCTATCTCTTTTACTCTTATGGACTTTCTGCCAGCACCGGTCGGAGTGACAGAGGTATAAATGCGCCAATAATCTAATATTTATAGTGATTTTATGTGAAATAACTTCTTCGTATGTCTTTGATTACGAAACAGTATTATTTTAAGTTCATCTAACAGCATTGTTTTAAGTTTATTTAACGATGTTGGGTTCAAGTTCTAACCTGAAAATTTGACGCATTTATGTTGAGACATTTTTAAAATTATGATACTATAACACTTAGCTCTAAAATCATTTGAGTTATCGAAAAACTTTATAAAACGTTCACGTAACGGTGTTTCATTTCATTTTTAAGATCAAAATTTTAACTCACTTTACGCATTTTAATTAGGAAATTATTACTAAATTTATATGTTTTGGACTTCTCTTTTCGTAGACAAGCGACACTTAAAAAAAAACGACGCGACGCGCGAGAAATTTGAGGTTGGAAAATTGAGAATTGTCTGCTATAAGCGCCTGCAGAATACACAAGACTGCTGCAGATTGCATGAAAGTTCAACGTTCCGAACTTTTCGACGCCTTCTGCACCATGCTGTGCGAAAATCACAGCGATTGAAATGGAGCCCTGTGATTGGTTGAGAACCTTCTGCGCCATGCGTTTTGCGCTGTGAAAATGTGTGTGCGCCCGGCTTAATGCTATACAAAGCGCCTCGAGTTTTGACATGGCGCCAATATTTTCGACGCCTGAGGGTAGGCAATAAGTGTACAGTTTGCAACGTCAAAACGCATATATGGAGATCGGTCTCCTTATTACTCCGTGCTATCTTCCCTCTACGCCACCATCTGTAGAGCTGTAGAGGGAAGATAGACATGATCCAAGGCCTGTTCACTCTCGAATCAGACAAACCTTAACCAAACGATTTCACGGCATTCAAAACGGATTTCATATGATTTCAGTTTGTTTAATACCGTAAATACCAAACTCTCCGCATAGTTTAATTTAAC
The DNA here is from genome assembly GCA_932066315.1 of Andricus coriarius. Lineage (NCBI taxonomy): Eukaryota > Metazoa > Arthropoda > Insecta > Hymenoptera > Cynipidae > Andricus > Andricus coriarius. The sequence continues at coordinate 9,264 of CAKNWT010268257.1, forward strand.
CTTAATGTTAACACTATGACTTCAATAGAGTATTCACTGCCGCGAACGATGCCGAGGATCGACGACGGTATATCTAAAACGATTGCTTTAGACTCGCATTGACTCACTCCTTATTTTCACTGACTCCACTGATTCCTCGCACTAACTTACGTTATTTTCCTTATTCACGGCGTTAGTTGCTCTAACTTGCTATCTCAGACATCTTTCTCGATGAGAAGTTGAATTAAATTTGTTATTATTTTTAATAAGTTTTAATGAAGGAAAATATATATTTTTTAAAGCAGTGAGAGTAAGTTGGGAGTATTTTACATTTTTTAGAAAATTATCTCAGTTAAGTATTTATATCAAAGCACAATTTAGCAAAGTTTCCAAATTTTATAGGATTTCATTTAGAAATTATTGAATTAAATTTTAAAGCACCGTTGATAAATCGATTTTGAACTATATCAAAATCTTCGTAAGTAGAACATTGTTGATTTTATACTTACGAAGATTTCAGAATAGTTAAAAATAGATTTAACAACGGTGTTTTGAAATTACAATTAATAATGATCACCATTTCTGCATAATATTTTATATTAAAAAGTTTTTAATAAAGCTCCACATTAATTTATCATACTATAAAATGAGAGGATGTTTTGACATGTTAAAGTCGAAATCAAATATATCGTGAAAATAGTAATTTTTTCCATATTTTTATTTGTTCTGAATACATTTCTGAAAGGTTGTTAAAATTTCTTGGTTTTATCATAGTAGCATGTCCTGATACGCAATGTGTATAATTCATATTCAAAAAAATATATTCATTGATCTCTTAGTTTCATATTTTCATATTCTCTTGGATTACACTAACTTAAAAATATATATTTTAGGTAGTTTGAAAATTTTGTTGTTTTTGAAAACCACCTCGTCTACAATGTTAAACTTTTTGGCAATCACTCATCTAAGTGCTTTCCTGAAAGTTAATATCGAATATCACAAATAGAAGAGTAACTTTACTTGAATATTTTGTAAAACTTATATAACTTGTAAACCTTATAAAATTAATAATCAATATTAAAAAAATATTGATTTTAGTCCATGTGGACAAAAAACATTATCATCATATTTTTTACTTTTACATATTAATATTTAATTTAATATTTTATTTATTTAAAAATTAGGTTTACTTACATATAGTACTGCTGAAACGAAAATATTGATTGTCCTAAATTTATCCTACTTGAAACTCAAGATTATGATCTTCAATATTACGCAATTTTTGTATAAGATTCTTAAACTTTTTTTAGGTGCACATAATGCAGGAAGAACGAAAATATAACGCCCGACGCTATCTGACGTTATTTTCACTAAGCTTGCCTTGAATCTCCCTTATTCTCTTAGATTCGCTTCTTAACCGAACTGACTCACTTCTTAAACGCACTAATCTGGTTCTTAAACTACTGACTTCGCCCTTAACTCGCTTGCTTCCGACTGATACGTTTATTACACTAAGTGATTTCAACGCAATACAAAGATTCCTACTGATTTCATCAGATTTCTAAATTTTATACGTTATTCATACGATTTCGTATAACCCGTTTTGTCCAAACCAATAATATTTACGTATACCTGCAGATTTTAACAGTTTCCATGAATATTTTTAAATTGGAAATAGCAATATTTAAAAAAATTTAAATTGTTCATATTTACTGCTAAATAGGAAAATTTTGAATTTAAGGGTCTTGGTTCAATCCGACTTGGAATTTTTTATACGTACGTCACTGACTCAATATATAATTTTTCTTAAGTATTTGAGAACGAAAGAAAGAACACTTGTCAAATATTTTGGGTTTTGCGACATCCTCGGACCAATAAAATGTGTAGAAATTAAGCCTTTTGCTGAGGCAATTATTATTTTTAATGAAATTATGAATTTTTCGATAAGGAGCAATCTGCAGATAGCAGAAGAAAGCATTTGCAGGGCGAGAACCGTTTACAAATTAATTTGTTTACTCACAATTCTCACATCACAGATGCATTCTCAGGAGCTATCACGTATTCGAAGACCCACGACTTGATGATGGTGAACATAGATTTTGCGAAATACGTCGGGAAATGGAGAGAAGTGGGTACAAATTTGCGCTCGCGGCGGCCCCCCCTCTCTCTCTCTCTCATTTAGACCACTTGTCAAAATCGTACTCCGAATCTCCGATGCTCTAAAGTACGAAATCAGTGATGCTACTGCGCTTGCGTTCGGGACGCGCACTGGTTGGCCGTACTTAGCGCGCAATTCAAAATTGTATCTTTTGAGAATACATACAAAATATTAAAAACATTATTTTGAATTACTTTTTCGGCCACTTTCTTCTGAAATTAAATGTTTTGTGAAATATAAGTTATTCTTCGGAAGTCAAAGAAAATAAACTGTTAATATATGTGTTATAAATTTGTTTCTTGTCTAAAATCAGAAGTTTACATTTTATATACATTCTTGTGCATTTTTCAATGACAAGAATTGTTTTCCAATTTTAAATTGTACCAATGGTCCGAAACACACACTGCAACTCGCGAAATCGGAACGCCCTTCCTTATCGACCGCGAATTCAGGCATCGAGTCTCAGCGGCAGATTTGAATTGCAAAATAAAAATGAAAAATTTGAATAAAATTGACTACAAAATATTCAAATAGTTTTTGCAGACAGCATCTGCAAATGCACTAATTTTATGGATAATCCAATTTATGATTGTATGTAAATTTGTAAATTTATTCACTTTGAAATTATGATTTGAAAATATTAAAATTATAATTTTCAAATTATAAATTTATCAAGTCATCCAGCAATAAATTTCAAAATCATCAATCTCGAATTCTGAAATTTCCAAATGAGGCCCTCTGCAAATTTATTTGTAGCTGTCGTGGCGGGAACCTTTGAAGGCGCGAGTTCGGTGGCTATAAAAATGTCATGGTTTTAATGAAGTATGAGACTTAAGGACGATTCGCGGGTCGCGTGTTGGAACTTGTCTCCGACAAGTTCGGACTCGCGAGACTGCGGTGGCGTGAAATTCATACTTTAACCTATTTTACTATTGGCTAAAAGTGACGACGATTCATCTATCCTGGATTTTGACTGGATAGAGTAAAATGCGTGGGGTAGCTCCCACCATGATGTTCGCTCTCGCCGAGGGTCCATCTGTCTTCCTCCGAGAGGAAAAAGTCAGTTCTCTGTCGATTCCTCTACCAACTTCAAATAAAAAACCTGCGACACTTTGCTAAAGATTGTGGACTTAGAAAACTTTTGAATGAATCTGAGTTCGGACTGAGAATATTTTCTGAGCAAAGATTTTCAGTTTTACTTCTCAATAATAAGTTCGTCTCAGCTGGTGGTAGCTTTAAATCGAGAACTGACACATGAATTAATTTGATTAAGAATTTATTAATGCTTATTAAATAAAACAAGAATTGTGACTTTTCTTTGCAAATGTGAATTTAAATATTACTAAATAAAATTGCCAAAGTATGAACAAATTAGAAATAATAATTCAAACCAAAATAAAAATTGCGTTTTTCTCTAAAATCATGTGTTGTTATTGTATTGTAACCCCTCTTCGCGGGTTTTGATTTTAATCAAAACAAATCAACGGAAGGATCAACTCTAACAATCAATGGCAGCCAAGCTGAGAATTCTACAGGAGAAGAAATTCGATTTCAGCGCTGGTGGCCATTACAATACGCGTAGAAAACCACGTATAAAGGCTAATTTACACCTCTCTATACTGGCCGTGAGAATGTGACGCAGAGTCTGCAGTCACTATGAGGGCAGAATTCTTTCTAATAACATTTAATTTTCCTATAGTTATTACTTATAAAATTAAATGTTATTAAAGAGTTATATAAACCGTTTTCAAAACAAAATGGAAAATTGTTAAATAATTTTGTTTAATTTTGTGGATTTTTAGAAATATTTAAAAAAATTTGGAATTTTTTTAAACTCTTGAAATGTTGAAAAATTGAAAACTTTAAGTTTCTTTCATTTTCCGGAAATGTTCAAAAATAAAAGGTATCCAAAAATTTTCAAAAACTTACTTTATTTCGAAAAATTTTCAAAATCACCAAAATTTCCAAAATTACGATTTCTATCATTTTTTGTGTGCAAAATTCATTTTTAAAATACAAGCAAAATGTATTATTATTTTCTATTTGACATCGCGCGTTTTTTTGTCGGTACCGGTATTTATAAACATTCTTGTTAAACAAATTATTTATCTCTTCCATGTTTCCAGGCCATCCTGAGTGTATTGACTATTATAAAAATAGATTAATGATTTTCGTCAAATCCACATCAATATTACAAAAAATTCTTTAGTCTACTCAAATAAAGATTTCTTTGAAAATTATAGTTTTATCAAATTTGCGGGAACCATTTCTCGAGGAATGCGCGCGCATGCCGGCAAATGTCCAGTGTGTGAATTTCAGCGAGCTCGCAAGTCGCTCTTTCGACTTAAAAATCGTATTTGTTTCAGTGCCGAATTTTAGATCCCTGCACAAAAAGCGGATAAAAAGTCAAGGTAACCATTTTCCTTTGTCACATACAGTTCGCATGGCATGAAAATCTAACGCAACATACAAACCCGTGAAATCGTCCAATTTCCTAATGATGATAAAATCGGGTTATGTTTTGTGCGTAATTGAAGACGTTGCTTCGCCGGCACATGTGCACTTATGCGTGCACATGTACCGGCGAACCAACGTGATATTCATGACATTCCTTCTTGGTCACATTTTTTATACACTTCATTCGGAATATTTATGTAAACCCCTATAAGGGACATGTAATGCCATAAATTGTATTCAAAAATATTTTTTATATATTTAAATAAAATTGTTATGAAATATATTACTTGCTTTTTATTCTACATTTATATAAGTTGCATATATTTTAATATTTTATATTTGTCGCAGATATGCGTCTGATCTGCAAGCGATAGGCGTAACAGATTATGCGTCAGATCTGTTAGCGATATGCATAGCAGACTCTGCTAGACATATGTCAGGCAATTGATGACGCATATGTCTCATCAGGTGTGAGCACAATCTGCGCGTCGATCTGCAGATCTGCGTGCGCATACGCCATCAGTGTGCTAACAGAATGTTATCCGGGCTGATTTGTATCGCTCCTTCAAAAAAATAATATTTTTTTTTTGTACAGGAGGTAAGTGTTTTTAATATTTGTTAACTTAAAAATATTATGCTTTTGCAAACAGCAGCCAGTATAAGCATAGCCGTCATAAACCCAAACATAATCTCTATATTAGTTTGTGAGCACTGATAATCGACATGTTTGTTCATGATCATTTATTATGTTAACAACTGTCAAAAACACTTAACTCATGTGCACGAAACTATTAGTTTGTGTGTGAAGCGAGACAAAACAGAAAACACCAAAAACTCATGCATACATAAGTTTGAGATAAATTAGCTGATTTGGCATGTGCTCGGTTCTTTTCATCTAAACATAGAAAAAATTATTTAAATCGAGCATTCAAATTACCGCCATTCGGAGACTTTTCCGTCAGCGGAAAAATCTCTATTTTCACTACTCATGAATTGCTCGTAACTTGCGGATCTGTAAGCGTGTGAAAAGGCCCTCACAGCAGTAATTTTCATGACGTCACGCCAGTACTTCCAGTTTTCCCAGTCAACTCCCGAACACAGCCCTAATATCGGAAACAACCACAGCTGCCAGGGGGGGGGGATTCCGATGCCTACTAATCTAGTTGATCGAATCTCTCTTTCTACCGCATGCAATTAGACGGAGATGTTCGATCATTTTAAAAACGATCGACTGCAACTGACTCTTTCTATCTTATGTGTTAGAAAGAGAGAGGTGACGGTAATCGATAAGTCAGGAGTTCTTGATTACCGAATATTGCCCCTCTCGTTCTAAGACATCAGATAGAAAGAGATAGTTGCAGTCGATCGTTTTGAAAACGATCGAAGATCTCCGTCCAATTTTATGCGATAGAAAGAGAGACTCGATCAACTAGATTAGAGGGCATCGGAATCCTAGCCCTGCTGTTCACTTATTCAATGTGGCGGTGTAGCTGGTATAATTGCTGATTAGCTGCAATTTTTTTACTTGCGCGTGGCTAAACTTGTGTGGGTTGGATTATGATCCAACCAGCCCTATGCATCGCCCCCACTCTTTCTGTTCTCTTGGGGTGCCGTCCCATGGAGGTAGATTAGAAGAATAGTGGAACAGTTTTGACCAATGAGGTGGCTGCTAGAGCTTGTGCAGGCACTTTATTGGTCAAAACTGTTCCACTATTCTACTAATCTACCTCCATGGGACTGCGCCCTTAGCATCCGGAGGGGTATCGTAGTTCAAATAAATCCAACAGATGGCCCTCTGATTAAGTAATCCTTACAGTGGGTCCAGAGACAGTGTGGCAACCTACTTACAACTCGCTGATTGACTCAGTTTTCTTATACATTTACTATAGCTAAGTTGTATATATATATATATATATATACACTATACTATATATAATCTCAACTACAAATGGCGGCATCCCGCCTAAGAATGGTGGGATCCGGCTAGGCTGCCACACTGTCTCTGGACCCACTGTAGTAGTCCTGTTTTTGCCTTGTTATGTAAAGCAAAACTACTAAAATGCATTTGAAACTTGATACTGTTTATGAATATAAAAGAAGAACATAGCTTTCAGTATCATATATTTTTTTTTGCTTTTTTAAAGTCTCATCCTCTCATTTTGTGTCTTTTGGTGAACAAAAAATTTCCTAATATTTTTAGATTTAAAAAAAAAATTTAAAGGTAGGATACGGCATTTAGGGTACCCAAAGTGTTGAAAATTCAGTAAGTCCTTGAATTTTAAAAAGAATCGTGAAAACTTTACAACGATGATGTAAAATGTTACGTCATGGAAAACGTAAAATACTTCCTCCTTAATTGAGTTCCTC
>CAKNWT010268259.1:7532-21980 GCA_932066315.1 Andricus coriarius
GTTAATATACCAGCGCGATCGTACCTACATAAAAAACATAGTTAAAAGTTATTTCAATCACGTTCTTATGCATGAAGTGCTTTTCACTTCCAGTTAGGGGTAGATTCTAAATTTTCCAGTGTGAAAAGGGGTTTATTTTGAGCTTTGTTGCTTCAATTTATGTTCATTCCTTCAAAAACTACGTTGGGCGCAAGAAAAGGGGCGGATTTTCGGCTTATTTTGGGGTCCCTCTTTCATCTTGAATATCACCCCCATAAGTTCGTTTTCTTTGCGGTTTCTTTTAGTAAACATTGTTTGTAATACACAAAATATTACTTTCTACTAATAATTAGATGTTTAAATCATTGGTTCCAATCATTTATTGTTCTTTACAGCAATTCTCCCTTGGAATAGAGTTAGGAAGTCGTGCTTTTTTCTAAAATTTTCAACTTGCTTTCAACTTTTCAGTAATAGCGAAGCAATAATAAATTAAAGTTAACAAAAATAATTGTTCAAGCAATGTATTATTATGTATAACAATATTCTCTTAGAATAATGCTAGAAAGTTGCGGTTGTTTTCGAAATTTTCCACTTTTTGTCTACTTTTCAATTGGAGTGAGTTGATAGTTAATTCAAGTTAATAAACATAATTGCTTAAACAATTTATTATTAGTCTTACAAATATTTCCTTTGGATAATTCTAGAAAGTGGCTATTTTTTCTGCAATTTTTCAGGTTTTCTTTGACTTTTTAGTTATTTTTTGTTTTAAAAATATTAATTTAACCCTGGCGGACCGGCCGAATGCAATCATTACGCTATAGCGTAATGGTAAAGTAATGGTAAAGTAAAGTTATAGTAATATGGCATTATAATGATTGCAACAAGTTTCTTTTTCAGCGTTAAAAAATGAAAAAATAATGTGTCTGTCATTGCAGTCTGTTAACGGGGGCTTCAAGCAGGTTGCCAATATGCAGGGGCCCGACTTCAATTACAGCCACTTTGTTTTTTTATTTTTTAACGCTGAAAAATCAACTTGTTGCAATTACGGCATGATCATTTAACGTAAATCTTAACGTATTATTATAGTTTCAACAGTTAACATATTTGTTTTGCTTCTTTCAATAATTATAATCCCATATTACTTCAACATTACTTTACTATTACTTTACCATTACGCTATAGCGTAATGATTGCGTTCGGCCGGTCCGCCAGGGAAGCAAAACGGCTCTCAGTAATTATTTCAAGGAACAATTACATTCAATATGAATAATATAGAACATTTTAAGAAAATTTAAAATATCTGGTTCTATTTCAGAAAAATATATTCACAAAAAAGAAAGAGATTGTTTAAAAAATTATTCTTTCTCATGTTTATTTATTATTTAGCATTACTATAATAGAAGACAGTCATAAACAATAATTAATTGAATAAACAATTATGTTTGTTAAATTGCATTAATTATTACATCACTTTAAGTAAAAAGTGGACAAAAAGTTTGTAATCTCAGAAAAAACTGCAGCTTTCTACTATTATTCAAAGAGAATATTATTAAAAACAATAATAAATTGTCTAAGCAATTATGTTTGTAACTTGCAATAATTATTAGAACCTAATTAGGTAAAATGTGGATAAAAAGTTTTAAAGATTAATAAAATACCGCAACTATCTAGCATTACTATAAGTTAAGATATTTATAAACAATAATAAATTGCTCAGTCAATTATTTTTGTTAAATCAGATTAATTATTTTCTTACTCTATGTGAAAAGTGGACAAAAAGTTGAAAATTTTAAAAGAAACAGCCATCTAGTATTACTCTAAGAGAATATTATTATAAATAACAATACATTGTTCAAACCATTTTTTTGTTAACTCTAACTGATTATTGCCTCGCTCTAACTGAAAAGTTGAAAGAAAAATGGAGAAAACCCCGTGACTTTCTAACTCTATACCAAAAGAAACCGAAAAAGATAATAACTAGCCTCAAAAATTCGCAAAACACAATTTTTAACTTTTGGGATTTTATGAGGATTTTTTTGCATGGGTTTCAATTTATAAATAAATCGACCGTGAAATTTATAAAAATGTTACTAAAAAGTAACATGCACGTCTGATAGTACTTTTCAAATCGTAATAAACGTGTTGAAAGAAGTGAAGAGATGTACTTACCAATAAAAAATTGTCCTTTCCAGTCATACCTCCCATTGCCAATAGAGATCGCGAAGCGGATGTAACCCTCGGCTTTAACAAATGGTTGGATACAAATGGCGCGATTCCTATCAATGACGGTACCAACAACATCCTCTGTGTCGAAGCGACATTTTACTTTATCGTCCTTCTCGAAGCAAGGTCCTGTTATATTAACAACTGTTCCGCCAAGCATATTTCCACTTTCGGGTGCAAAAACGAGAGGCAAGTGAGCACCAGCTGCAAAAGAAATTTGTAAACATTTACAACTGTTTCATGTTACAAGCTAACAGTTTATAACATTGAAATATTATTTATCGATGTAAAATGTTTTTTATGTAACAATGGTATATTCTTCATAGTGGGGGGAAAAATTAAGGGTGTCCTAGAGACGTCTTCGGGACATCCCTAAGACGTATTTTTGGGACATATCTTTTGGACATCCTAGGAATGCTCTTAAGACTTCTAATGTTAGTACAAAAGATGTCCCGAGAACGTCCTCTGTCTTTAAGACGTCTTTAAGACATATTTAGGGCATTAGACGTCTTAGAGACGTTGTTTGGACTGACATTGGACGTCCTAGGAACGTCCCAAGGACGTTCTAAGGATCTTCATGGTTTTGTCCCCACTGGGTTGCTATATAGCGATGCTACATTTTGCATGCAACAACAATACATACATGTTACTTATTTTTTATTTCACAATGTAATTGCATTTTTATGTTCCATAGTTACATTCTTGTTGCGATACAATAATAGAAACTTGTCATCTAGCAATTTAATCAATACTCACCTATATCTTTGTTGCAAGTCCCAAGCATGATTTTCTCATCCAACCTGAAAATATGACGACCTGGGAAACCATTTGCCCATCCTCTACCAACTAAATCCCGAAGTGTAGATTGCTGTGAGTAAGGTCTATATTCGTAACTTTGAGTTCCGTTTCCTGCGTTAAAACCAATCTGAAAATGATAAATTGGTGAATTAACCAAAAATGTTCCATAGAGATTACGTAATGTTATGCAATTTTTTCCAATATTTCCGTAAAAATTTTGTTCATGTTATTTATGTTATATTAATACAAAGTCTTCTAAATATAGTCGTACTCAAGTTGCATATTTCAATTACATATTTGTCGTGTAACAGTCACGTTAAAATTACATTCTGGTTATATAACAAAAATACAGTATAGCGTAAAAGTTTCTTACGAATGCAGGTGTTCCACCCTCCCCGCCAGTTGTATCACCTCCTGCTTCCGTATGACTTAACCATTGAATCTCCCGATAATTAAAAATAGCGTAAGTGTAAACTTCATCAGTTGCCAAAACCATTTGAAATGTGTTGGTCTTAAAAAGGGAGTTATCTATTCCACCCGCAAAAGACATATTTTTCCACGTGACAATGACAGCATGTTTTGGATTAAATGTATCTGCACCCACAACACCCTCCCGAATGTCCCACTTCACCCTCTCATACATCTCTTTACCAAACTGATCTTGTCTCGACTGTAAATCTCTTTCCATCCTATAATTAAAAATGTTTGGGAATTAATAGAACAACAAATAAAATAAAATTGTTTAAATTAAAGTAGCTATTATGTAATATCTTCTAAACAGAAATAATCGTTACATAAATTTTATCTACATAAGTATTACGTTAACGCTACATAACGATTATTACCTAAAAGATGGATCACAATAGTAATTCTATCAAAAGAAGAATTACATTCTGAAATATTGTCATGGCTATTAGTAATACAAAGATAACAGAAGTCTCATAATTATTATATAACAGTTTCTGAAATGTTACATTTCCATAAATTAAAAACAGACTATATAATTTTAGCCAAAAGATTGTGATTGAATTATTATTATGAGTATTGTAATTTGATATGAATTTTAATTTAATAAAAATTTTTCTTTATCGTTAAATAAATCTCATTTACCTAAAATAAACTCCGGGACTTCGTTGATCGATATCAGTGGGTCGCAATCTACCAATTCTGCATTTACTGAAAAAGATCCCAATGAAACTAGGATCGTTCTTTCTCGGCCAATCTTTATTTGGAAACACAAGGGGATAAGTGTAATGTTCCGGAGGATCACTGAATTCAAGGTGACCATGCATGGACAACTGTAAATTAAAAATAATATTTTTATTCATTTAAATACTTTTTTATATAAACTCATCAGAAGTTTTGAGTGTAATATAATACAAATTATTATAGTCATTTTACACCGTTGCTACACATATGTACACAAATCTATGAAAAATGTTATATGCCGAGGGAATGGAGACGAAAGAGAGGGGGCAAAACTCCAGCGATACAATGGGCCCAAAAAAGTGCCTGTGAAAAAATTGATTTTCAGAGGACAATTTTAATCCTATTTGAAGGTTTTCTTTCCTAACGAAGGACAACAAAATTCTGCAAAGAGCCTTCCACAGTCAATTTTTGAAAGATTTATTTATTATTCTTTTATTTCATTACTAAAAATGCACACAAAAATTAACTTTGAAAGAGTGTACTGTTTTTTTTTCTTATAAAAAACAGAGCAACCGCAAAACTTCATTTTTAAAATTCCCTGACTTTTCTCTAATTTTTCTTTGACAAATTTTTCATATTTCCTCATCATTAATATTTGAAATCCAAAATTCTAATCTTGTAGCATTTTTAATACAGAATCTTTTATAAATGGAATAAAACAATTTTAAATTAAGTATAGATTTTTCATTTATTATTCTTAATGATCTGTCAGCCTAATTGACTTTGAAAAAGTGCAAGCGTGACCCATTTAAACCGTAAAATTGGCCAAAAGTGACTAATGTGCAAAAATAAATAAATTTCAAAGAATTCAAATAAATTGGAAAAAATCCAAAAAATTCTATTAATTTCAGTAAAATTGGAGAGAATTTAAAGCAATTTATCATAAAACCCCTTGGAATCCTTTAAAATATGTTAAAAACTTATACGTCCTGTAAAATCGTTCTGTCCTGGAAAATCTTCCGAATTTCTTCTTTAGAACTGTATCTAAATTTTTTTAATCCCTCGAAATTATTAAAATCCTTGGAAATACCTCAACATTTTTTTAATTTCTTGAAAATGCCTTGGTAAACATTTAAAAAATAAAAAATAAAATAATTCTTCTAAATCCCTCCAAATTATTGAAATCAATCAAAAATTTCTTGGTATCTTTTAAATTTTCATCAAATATTTAAAATCCTTTGAAATCTTTTGAAATAGCTTGAAACTTTTTAAAGCTCTCGAAAATGGCTTGGACACTTTTAAGACACCCTAAATTAAAATTTTTTTAAACACGAAAAATTCATAAATATGTATAGACAAACCTGAATTCAATAATGGTTAACACATAGGTTAATTGATTGAAAGAAAAGTGACTAAAGTAATTTTTTTATTTAAAGAAGTGACTAAAAATTGATTGAGAAACAAATGACTGTAAGTGACTGTGTGGCAGCTCTGATTATTCTTGCCAGTAACTTAAAGTTCTTCTTACAGAAATTCCCTGACTTTTGCAATTTCTTTTTTCAAAATCCTTGACTTCTTCCTCACCAAAAAGATTCCCTGTCTTTCCCCTAATTTACACGTTTTTTCTGAGCTACGGCCACCCTGAAAATATTTACATTGATTCAAAAATCCCTAGAATTAGTAAAGCGACTGTCCAGAAATGTTTTCCAGTTAATCGTAGGATATAGAAGTTTAAAAATGTATTAATTTTTTATAACAAAATAAGTGGATAGAAATGCTTTCATGGGGATTGGCAGGGTTCAAACATTTTATTTTCACTTTCGAACTATTTTTAAATAAAAACAGTTTTTTAACATTGCTAATAAAAGGTAAAGAAGAATTTTTACTCAAACTGTTATAAACAATTATCTGCTTCAGCTATTTGTGATAGAATAATAACCGTTTTTATTAAAGAATCGACTAAAAATTACTAGATACTAACACCACGTTATTATGTTTGGTCATCCGATAACAATTCATAATTGTTCATAGAAACTTAATTAATCATAGCACATTGTGGCTATTTTTCAAGTTACAAACTTTATTCTTTCATTATAATCAATCGTATAAAAAAAAATTATTTTCATCTTTTGTTAGCACACATGTTTATCGATAAACAATATTCACAATTTTTGTTCGATTTATGCATTTATAAACTATAAAGTCCGTTTTTTTAATGAATTCTCAATCACTCAATATGATGCTAATCAAAAAAAATTAAACTGAATTAACAACAGCACCATGTGGCTATTTTTCAAAACCCTAACTTCATTCTTTCATTATAATCGATCATAAAAAAACTTACTTTTTACGACACATAGATAACGATCTTATTATTATTATTATTATTATTTTAAATATATTCTCACCCTTGTATAATTAAAACGAAACCCATAAAAAGGCAGCTGGAAGTTGAAATTCTTATGGATTTGAGGCATCGAATTATGTATATCTGTCTGATAATCACCCCTATTATTGTCACCACCCTTATCAAAATACCAATACATAAAATTCGATCGTATGGTTCGCAACCTTTCCTCTGTCAAAACGTACATGGCTGGTCCATTGCCGTTATTGGGTGCATATCTATCTGCATCTGGCGCATCAGAATCTAAAGCGAAAAAAAAACAAGATTATGATTTTAAGATATGATTCAACGTGCGTTCATTTTAATGCCAAAACATATAAAATTGTATCCTAAGCTCTACTGTCAGTATAAAGATAAGAAGTATTGATAACATTTCTAGAAGATAAAATAAGACGTTTCAAGAGCTGCTATTTTTAAATGAAAATTAGTCTTTTATTAGTTAGAGTTACAATCTAAAAATAACAAATCTTTTTAAAGTAACCCAAGCTGCTTTCAACCTTTAATTTTTTAATGCAGAAAAAAATGTAATGTTGAGCCAGAATTATTACAAACTTTTAATTATTTCGGAATGAACCAAGAAAAGAACACTGTAATAATTCTGTAAAAGTTCTAAAACAATTTTCAAATGGTGATTTTTTAATGTTCTGTGATCATTCTTGAACGCTATTACACACGTTCTGTAACAACTATGTTACAGCCATGTAACAGATGTATAACAGCGTCAGTGTTAAATCAATGTTATGTAATAGATATAGAACCGTGTTACATAATAAGGACAGAATAGTGTAAGGAAACGTAAAGAAAAACAAGAATAAGTAAAAGAAGAGCATCTGAAGAAAGATCAAGGAAGATCAAGAGAACCGTTTGAAAAAAGATGAAGCTGCATAAAATCAGAAGAAATGAAGAAGGGCGAATAAAGAAAGAGCAAGCGGAAAAATTAAAAACGAAGGAAGGTAAACAGACGGCAAACAAAATTAATGAAACTGAAGAAGAAAGGGTAGCCGGACGGTTGGATATGGAAAGACAGGTTCAAAAAAATGGGAATCGTTACCTGTGAAACGAGAAGAAGCTGAAAAGCAAGCAGAAAAAGAAGAAGAGGAGGAACTTAAGAAAACAAGAGGAAGAAGAGCACGTAAAGAAAGAAGTGGAGCAATTTGAAGGAGGAACCTTAACAAAAACGAAACAAGGAAGTGATAATCAAGAAGAAAGGGGGAGAAAAGTATATAAAAATACACGTGATGCGAAATGATTAAAAAGAGAAGAAACTGAGAAGAAACAAATAGAACAAGAGGTTGCTACTGAAAAAGAGAAAACAAGAAGGAGAGCGAATAAAGAAATATTTATAAGACTGGACGTTTGAATAAAAAGAAGCTGAACAGAAACAATAATAAGAATAAGCTAATAAACTGAAAATGAAAGAGGAATAAGAGGAAGGAAAGCGATCCAAGAAAGAAGAATCAGAATGTTTTAAAATGGAAGAAGCTAAAGAGTAACAGAAAGAAAAAGCAAATACAAGAAGATGAAAGGAAAAGACAGACCGACTTTAATATTGTGTACCCACATTTTAGACTATCTAATGAGGACATAATATGACTCAACTTCCTTCAGACAAAACAAGTAATCATGCTTTAAACATAAGAATAAAAGGCATTCTAAAAAATATTCTTCGAAAAAATAAAGAAAATTAAATTTCTTCTCTATATGTAAGTGTGAATAAAATAATCTTTATGGTTTTTATAGACATCATAAAAATCGTAAAAATCACTTTGTATAGAAACTTTCTATACAAAATGAATCAATTCATTACGAAAGGCGTATTTCGAAGCATGATTCATCGTCGATTCATGTGGGAGTGAGTAACTGATAAAAAAAGAGATTAAGCATGCTACAAATTCAGCATTGTCATAGAATACTACCGAATTTGTTCACGAGAGATTACAAACCGAGCCAAACAGGTGCGGCTTTTCAAAATCTTGAGAAGTCACACTTTCATTCCAGCTGCACAGCACATAATTTTATAAATTTAGTTTGTAGTCATTACATTTACCAGATATAATAACATAGCATTTTTCAAAGGGATTTACTGCTGCAAAATTGTATAAATCAGTATGAAACATATTTTCTCAGATTAGAAAATGTATACTTTTTTTAATCGATAATTTGCTGAAGACTTTTACAATATTTGTATTTTACAATTCTTTTTACAATGCAACAATAACAATTTATATTCTATGATTCAATCGAGCAATGACGAGGCCATTATTTTTAAAGGCAAACGGTCACACCCATTGATAACATTGTCACTTACCGTATCTTACATATTTACCGTTGGTATCACCATTCATACGGCTCGAAATCTCGGGAAATGAACGTTCTGATCCGAAAGGGACAGAATCTGTTTTCCGTTCTTCTGGAGAATCCGGATTTTCAAAACTTTGATTGCCCACATCATTTTCATTTTTCAATAAAGGTTCATCGTTTTCCGGATCCTTATCTATCATATCATCTAGCTCGGAAGCCAGAGACTCGTTTTTTGGTTCGATGTTCAGATCCTAACGAAAAATGTTGTTGCAATATTAATAATACCACATTTTCCATATTCAATTGTAAAAGAAAAATAATTGAGCCACATTTAATTAACAAAACTCGCAATTTAAAAGAATTGTAAATTCTATATTGAAAAAGAATGTACAATTTTTTGAGGTTATTAGAAAAAGTCCAATTTTCAAAAATGTAAATAAAGTTTCCTAAAGTTCTTGAAAAACATTCATTTTCGGTTGTTAAAATCAAAACATAATATTCTTCTCTTTTTAAAATGATGAAAAGAGAACGCAAAAGACAAGTTTCATTCGTGTTTTATCAATACAATTTATTTACACAAAATAAAAAAATAATTATATTTCGATTCTAAAAGCTCAAATCATACCATTAATTTCGATCTTTTCAATACATTTCATTTCCAATAGTTTTCATCCTCTTTATAAATACAACATTTATTCTTCATGATAATATTCAAACTAAAGTTTTGGTTTTATTTCGGAAATAAAGGAAATGTTTCGTTCAGATTTTTTTATTTGGTAGAGGACCTATTTTTAGCTGTAATTGTTCAAATGTTTTCGCTTTAAAAACTAAAAAAATCTGTTTATTTCAGTCTTCAGCAATCGTGAAGAAAATTCGTTTTCATTTCCGGCAACTGAGATACAGGTTTGATTCCAGTTTTTAATAATAAAATGATGTTTCGTTCCAGGTTTTGACAACAAAAAGGCGTTTCGTTCTAATTTTAAAAAACAGCAAGGTTTTGTTCCCATTTTCTATAACAAAATAAAATCACTCAGGTGAAAAATTCAACTTGTGATTATAATTTTGAAACTCATTCGTAATTTCTTTAAAAAAAATTTTTTTGCTAGTCTTTCTCAAGACAATATAGTATTTACGTAAATTATAACAAATTTTTATTTTCTAACAGTCAAAAGTTGCCAACAAATTAGTTGTTATCCGACTTAATTTTTTAAAACTAATAACCAAGGCCGCATTGATAAGGTGGGATTTCGGGGAAAATCCCGGTGGGCCGGTTCTATTTTAAGCAATTTGGGCCATTTTTCCCGGGCCGATTTTCCATCACAAGACAGTCCTGATAGGAACGAAACTTGCACTTCCTATTTCATGGAAATAAAACCAAGTTTCCTTTCCTTTCTTCAATTTGAAACCAAATTTAAGAAAGCTTGTTTTCGTTATTAAGAACGAAACAGATTTTTTGTTACATTCTTATTGAAATCTAGGATATTATTTCCGATCGCCTCGAGAAAAAAAATTAAACGAAATTTTCAATTTAATTAAAAATCACCACACTTCAAGCGAAATCAAAGTTAAAGCCCACTAATTAATCCAAAATCGAAGAAGTTTGTTCACCGGTTCAACATGATTTTCTGAAAACGGTTCCTGATTTTCCGGTGAAATTTGAAAATGATCTCCAAACGGGTCGCTCTTGCTTTGTGCAGAAACATGAAGGACGTTTGTCACCAAAACAAAATTCAACAGTAACATGATATCACCAAAAAACCTTCGTGGCCTTTGAATCCGCATTTTCACTAATTTAAAAAAAATTGTCTTTCAAAATTAACCATCAGCACGGTATCTAGAGAGAAACTGAGGTATATTCGGGTAATAGAGAATGATAACGGTGACTGATATCATCGACTCTCCTACAAGATAAGAGACTTATCTTTAGCGCTTACACCAACAGGTATGTAAACGTTTACAACTCGAGAAGACCCTTTGCCCTACTTTCAAACTGATGGACGGAGAAAAAATGATATATTCTTTCCGAGTACGAATTAATTATAAAAATGTAATAGAATTACGAGCTTCTGTCAGTTTTCACTAATTGAAATGTATTTTAATGTAATTACTTCATATGCATGTAATTTCAGTCTTCAATTTACGTTTATAATCATACCTAATTATACAAAGCAAATTGAAACTATATGTGGACTTGAGATCATTAAAATAATTATTTAATCTCTCATTTCAGATTGCTTTTTCAAAATTTAATATGTGCTTTAATTTCGAAATGTAATCAATGAATAGACAAACTGCAACGTACACAGAGGAAAAAGAGATTGATGAGTTTGATGTTCAGTACACAAATTGTTTAATGATTACCAAATTTTAGGAATAGACACAGAAGACACGGGAAGGAATGTGAAACTACACAATAATAATAATAATAATAATAATAATAATAATAATATTAGATCTTTATTAAGATGCCAACAATCATTAAAAATTTGTATCTCTCCTGCATAGAACCTTATCTTTTAATACTTTAAAGTTATTGTATACACTTCGTACGTTACCACCTACAATTTAAGTACGTCAACCTTTGCACAAATGAAAAACTAAAGTCTCTCCTAAAAAGCGCGTTTTCTCAAGAAAGAATAGAAAGCATAAATTACTATGCTTTCAATCATCAATAATGGAAATCTATATATCGTGTCTCAGTTGTCGAAAGAACGAAGTCTTAATCGAAGTATAGTTTATCGTGTTCTCTTGGGAGCTCGACTGGGTTTGCAGCAGTCAAGTAACCATTCCTGGATGTCCCGCACTCAATAACATTCGGCCCACGCCGAACCGAAGCTTGCTTGCATGATACCATAAGGACGTTTAGTGCCTCTTACTTTCCCAGTAGACACACAAGTACTAAAGTTGTCCTATAGATGTCTTGTGGCGTACATCTTGAGGACGTCCTGAAGACCTTTTAAAGACATGGAAAGATCCAAAGGATGTCTTAAAGGCGTCAAAGGGCATGACATAGAGGTACATTCTAAGGACGTCTTCGGGATGTCCCGGTGCCCACTGGGTTAGCATTCAGAATACCAGATTACAGAGAGAAGCTGATTGCTGCGTTGGAAACCCGGGTTCAATTCTCGGCAACTACGTTTTTTCATCTAACTCGACTTTTTTTGTTTCAGCAAACAAATGTTCATAATTTAATGTTTAAAACTTCTTGAATATATTTATGTATAATATATAAATAAATTTAAGTATTTGGCTTTCGCAGATGACAATATTGTTATGGCAGAGTCAATCGAAGACTTAGAAACAATGTTGAATAAACTTAATACAAGCATAAAGAACATGGGCCTCAAAATTAACGTAAATAAAATAAAGGTAATGGTGTTTGAAAAAAAGTGAGAAAACAATGTGCAACATTGTCCTGAATGATGAGAGATCAAAGCAAGTTGACAAATACGTATATCTGGGTAGCCTATTCACTAGAGACGGAAAAATAGATGAAAAGTTAGATAGGCGCATTAATGAGGGTAAGAAGGTTATCAGTAGAGCAGGGCCCATTCTCAAAAATAAAAACAAATCAAAAGAAACTAAAATGACCCTATATAAAACTTTAATTGTACCAGCTGTACTATACGTTAGCGAGACATGGACATGTCAAGAAAAGGACATGAGTAAACTTAGCGCGATTGGCATGAGACGTCTGCGCACAATATGCGGGAAAACACTGACGGACAAAGTCCGAAACGAGATAATCCTCAAAGAATGTGGTACAGGGGAGACACTAGTAGATATATAGGAAATAAATCATTGAAGCTGGTTCGGATATCTCGAAAGAATGAAAGATGAACGACTGACCAAACAGGTGTATAAAGGTAAAGTAAATGGCAGAATGCCCAGAGGTAGACCGCCGAAAGCATGGATAGAGTCTGTGAATGAGACATTAATCCGCCAAGACATAAGAAGCCATAAAAAGACGAGAGTTTGCATGAAAAAATGCATGGACGTGAAGGAAGCTAGATTAGTATGCAAGGACAAAAAAGTTTTGCGACAAATAGTTTTTAAAAAGAATGTGAGTAGAGTGAATGACGCCTGAAATAACGACGTTGGATAATAATGGGCCCAAGTGGGGAACCACACATAACAATTTTGTGAGGCTCTCAACGTGGGGTGATCGCTAGAGAGATTGATCATCAACCTGGGTCGGGGCAGTGTTGCGGAGTGAACGTGTCATTTTAATAAATAACACGATAATTCTAGATTAATCTAAAATATCTATACGTCAAACCTATATACCTATCTACCCTATACCTTCATACCCATCTACACACTACTACTTTCCAACCGAGCAATTCACGCCTACCCCGAAAGGAAAACGGCTTAATGGTATAATAATAATAATAATAATACTGCAGGTATTACCTACCGAAGATAATACCTACCGAAAGTGTTCTCGCGTTGTCGTCGCGGTAGGGCTTGATCTTTCCTCTCATGAATTTGACGGCTATGTTGGCTGTAGCATTGCTACTGACAGGGTTTTCCATGCCAGACAGACAGAGAACGAAGAGGAAAGTGACTAAGAGGAACACCAAAACCCATCAATTTTATGGAGAGTCTTTTGAAAATTTTGAAACGCTTGTCGCTTCCCGAGGATCGTCGGGGCGCCCCTGGAGCCACCGCTGGGGGCCACAGCATGCGGGACGGTGGTGATGGTGAGCTGCGAGATGGTCAGGCAGATCTCACCAATCAAACAGCTGGCCAGCAAGAACATCTGCGACAAACGGTAAGCAGTGGAACATCAACTGTGCGTGGTGAGGATGCTTTGGCTAGCGTTAGCTATTTGCAGCCAACCACCTCAACAGAAATACCGTGGGAGAGCATCAAGTGGGATACCACAATGAATGAAGAATTGGTGCGTCTCTATTATGAAAGTGCGAAGTTTGAAACACCACGCGAAAAAGGATACAATTTTAGAACGAAATTTGCTGCAAAGTATCCTCAAATAGAGAAAGTCGCTCTAAGAGATCTTATCGCTAAGGTGCAGGACATCAGGACTAATCTACACATCTCAGAAGATCGAGCAATGGAGATTAAAAAACAGGTCAATTTGGCGTGGAACGACGGCAATGAACATCAGTTAGAGGAAACCGCGCAACACAAACAAGTAGCGGCAATTGATGTTCTTCCTCGACCTGGTGATGATCCAGCGCCACCACATCCTCCAGAGGTAGATGGCCCAATACAACCAGAGGCAGAGGTTCAACAACCAAGAAGGCGATTAAAGTGGACATACCATATGAACAGAGATGTAATGCGCTTTTATTTTTTGGCAAAGAAAAGCGGGCACAGTGTAAGAAGAGAACATCATCGACTCTTCTTACTTAAGTACCCAGAACTAGCCACAAGAATAAAAGAGCAGAATCTAGCAGATCAAAAATGCTCAATATCTGTAAATAGATTGCTTTCTGCTGTTGAAATAGCTGCCATCGAAATGGAAGTGGAACAGCAGCTTCCTATTGATGAACTTCCCTTGGACCATGATCAGACCAGCGAAATCGCAGAAAACCTACAGCACCTTCAAAGGAATTTTGTTCAGGCTT
>CAKNWT010268261.1:20599-32695 GCA_932066315.1 Andricus coriarius
TAAAATTTACCCCACCCCCACCCCCACAGGAGACATGGGGGGTGGGGGTGGGGTAAATTTTAACAAATCTTTTTTCCCCCTCGAAAATAAAAAGTTTTTATTCCAGACATTTTTTCCGTAGGATGCGTATTTTTTGAGATATTTCGTTGTCTCAAGTTAAAAAAAACACCCTGTATATACTCTCTATGACGCTTGTGATTGGCCATATCGCTTCACCGTGGGGACTGGTCGAACCTGATTGGCCAATCAAGTCTTTTTTAAAGATCCCGGTAAAACTTGAGAGTAAAGTCAGGCTAAAACATTTCACGTGATCAGCACTAACTGAGCATCATATCGAAACAGGTAATAGAATTTTATTTGACAAAGCAACCGTCATCGCAAAAACATACAATATTTTTCCAAGGAAACACACAGAAGCAATCGAAATGTTAAAACGCCCTAATAACATCAATAGGGGCAATGGATATAATACCACTCCGATTTGGCTTTCCGTCCTCCCGGGTTTTTAAAAAAAGACTTGATTGGCCAATATGGTTCGCACAGTCCTCGAGGTGGGGCACACTAGCTAATCACAGGCGTCGTAGACAGTATATATATATAAGAACAACATAACCGGAAACCTCGGTTTTAAGTTAGCTCTGAAGAAGTGAACTGCAATGTTCACGAAACGTCGGCAAGATTCGTAGTTTTGAACACGATTAAAACAAGAAACAATTTCTGTTATTATAATGAATCATCGTCAAAGCATTAAATCTATGATTTTATTTCTTTTGGTCATCACTTTTGAAAGTGTTAAAACCTTCGTATCGTGGACAGTTTCTAAAGTTTTCAACAAAATTTTGTGGCGCATATGAGCGCATTTTAAGATCAATGACTTCATATCTATAATTTTAAATTGCATGTCACTATCGGAGATTTAAAGCCTGCGTCAAACATGCCCCCCCCCCCCCCAAGAAGATATCTTTGTTAATTCGTTAGCGCAAAATTTTTAATTCGCGGCGCATTTTAAGTTATGATGATTTTTTATTGGTGGCGGATAAGAGCGAATTTGCGGCGCAATTAAGAAGTCTAAAGAAAATTCTAAAATTATGGGGGGGGGAGTGTAACTGGCCTTATCCCTAAAACAGAATTACGGGGGTATAAACTTTAGCCTCAACTTTTATGTAAAAATTGGTTCACGTTAGACGTATTTTATTCTTACTTCAGTTTTTACTCATAAGCTGTTTCTTGATTTCAGTTAATAAATTACACATTGAGAGACCTTTACATTAGTTTTATTTACTCCAAACCTTGACAGCTTACTTGACACGCATGAGCAAATAATATATAGGGTAATGATAATGGCGAGCATTATCATTCTCCAAGTATTCAGTTGCTTGCCAGGCGTCGTTATTTCACAAGTTTTTTGTTTGGAAAGAATCTTCATTTTAAAAAATTGTCCTAAGATTCAGTTCCCAAGAGGATGGATAAAGTGGTATTCGCTTTCTTACTGCTGGGTAAAGAACTATTTAGATATCATATACTAAAGATTAATTATTGAAAAATTATTTAAAATAAATAAAATTGATAAACGATAAGTTGTATATTAATGCAGATGTCTGGAAACTTGTTTACAGATTTTATGATAGAAATTGATCTTACTAATATAAAATTTAATTTAACATAAATAAATTAATATTTAGACATGTTTCTTTTTAAAGTTATAACCGTTTTAACCTCGGACGCCTTTTCCGACAAGGTCAACTACTACGGCAAAATCGGTAAATGGGTGAGTTAAACTGTTAAGAATAGTTTCGTAATTGTACTTAATCTTATTGCTAAATACAATATCTGGATAGGTGATTGCTCAAATAAAATACGCACAGTAAGAATGTGTAGACCCATAAGGTGCTATCTTATGCTACGTCATCAGATTAAACGAATACAGATGAAAAGTTACGACAACCAGTAAAACTTTTAAGCTTTTTTTTACACATGATATTTTAAGCGCAAATTAACTTCATACTCATCTTACAGACACTTAAGGTGCTATCTCAATACAATTTTCCATAATTTCAAGGCACAATGTTCTAGCTAGCTACGAATACGTCATTTTTATAGATGAATTAATAAGCTTGACTGATATATAAGCAAAAATTAATCACTTTTATTGATTCATAGCTAGAATTCAATCATTGATTGAAGTTAATCAAAATTATTCAAAGTAGGTGCCGCGCGCCTACAAAAAGGATTTACTTACTTGCCCTACTATCACCCCACCAGCACTTTCCCACACATCAGTTCCCATACTTTCCATCTCCCCCTACCATCAAAACACTCCCCCTTCCTGTCAATCCTTCCCTTCCCTACTTATTTATCCCTCATTTCCCTACCCCTGCATCGCCTCCCATTACCTCCACTTTCGTTACTTCTCCTCTTCTCACTTTCTCTACTATTTATCTCCTCACTACCCCTACTTCCCCTTTCATCCTTCGCTTTCATACTTTTGTATTCCTCATTCCCCGTCTCCTAGGCACCGACACTTTACATCCCCTTGCTCCCTATACTCCCCCTTTCCTACTTCCCTACTCCTACTCCCTCCCCCTTCTTCCCTTACCAAGCCTTCTACTTCTTAGTACTACCACATTACTTTCCCTATTACATCTCCCCTAAGTTCCCCTACTTCTTCCTTCTCTACTCCTCTTCTGTGACATACCTAATACTACCCTTTTCACAGTTCCCCTACTACTCCTCACTTCCCTCGCTACTCCCCACTTCTCCTTCTTGCCCTCTCCATCCTTTTCTTCTAAATTTCCAATCCCTTACTTCCCTTCCTTTAATTACCCTTCCCTATGCACCCTTACTTCCCTACTACCCCTATCAAAACGTCCTCTACTTCCCAGGTATTTGCTCTCTCCACTCCCCCTCTCCTACTCCCCCAACACTCTCTCGCACCTACTTTCCCTCTCCTCACTTTCCATAGTTCCCCTCTCCAGACTTCCCCTACTAACCCCTTTTACTGCCTACTACGACACCCTCCCCTCTCCTCACTTCCTCTACTTATTCCTTCTCTACTTCCGCTACTTCCCCTCTCCTCACTCCGCCTACCTATCTTCCCCTCACTACCATCACTTCCTTTGCGTTCTCTTTCCTATTTCCCCTCACGGGGAAAAGGTACGACGGACGGACGGAGAGACACTCGACCGAGACCATAAGGGTTTCTGCACGGAGCTGCGAAACCCTGAAAATTGCAACTGATTCAAATTGAAAGAGTAAGTTCTAGTTACGATTTTTTACGGAAGGTGGGCGGGGGGAGGTGTCCTTTCTTCATGTACTTAGGGGAGACCGGGGCTAGTTGGGACACGGGGCTAGTTGGGACAAAGCGAATTTTAATACTAATATTGAGCATACCGCGCCATATGTTGCACAGTGGTCGAAGCTCCCGATACGTAATATACCAGTGTATTTTGATGTCAAAATATTGCGTTTCACAGAAAATATTGCCGAATATGTATTTTCAAAAGTGGTGAGTAACTTTTTATTTTGTTGGTTTTTTCGTTAAATCATACTCGAATATTTTTTTTATTTTTGAAACGAATATGAACATGAACAGACCATATCAACAGCTGCGAGAATTCCTTGGAGAATTTTTTCTATCCTTAAATTTTGGATTTTTTTGCAAATGTTGTTTACTAAAAATGCGGTCAGGGTAGGCTGGGACAGATTATCGCGGGGCAAGTTGGGACGATTGAACGATTTAACGTGTTTAGAGTAGTGCTAGGCATAGCTTGTGGGTTTATGTTATTGCTTAAATTTTTGCTTAAACTTGGAATTTTTCCTGTCTAGACCGAGAATCTAGAAAGATGAAATTTGAAAATGATATAAAGTGACTCGATAAGCTTTCTTCGTACTGGAACACAACTGGAAAATTAAAAAAATAATTCAAATGTCTTCAAAAGTGATTGTTCCAACTTTCTTTCTCTTCAAAAACAACTACAGATTTTCTACATTGACATTGTTTTATTAGTCTGAACCTGTCCCGAGCATTGTTTCAATCTGCCCCGTATACGGGGCAGTTTGGGACACAGGACATGACCTCAGTTATACACTCGCCAAAATTTATATAATGAATATTATGCGCCCAAAAAATTCACATCAATAGCCAAGGATATGCACTTCAACAGGAAGTATAGAACGATTATAAAAAAGTTACTAGAAAGACGCGAAAAATTCTGGAGTCGTAGTTGTCCCAACTAGCCCCGGTCTCCCCTATTATTTGGAAATTCGCAAATTGAACAAATAACTCGCAGAAATTGTACAGAAAGTTATTATGAATGTAACTTCACGCGCTGAGGAACGTGCTGAGTGAAAAATGAACCTAGCCAACAATAATTTTTTTTAAAGTCAGGGAATTTTATTGGTAAGGAAACTTGGTCAGGAAAAATTTAGGAAATTTTTTATATTAAGTTTTGCGGAAACGCTGATATAATATTCTTGTTATTGATTTATTTGCCTTGTATTTCTATTTTTTTTTTACATTCTCATCTCAATGAAAAAGTATTGGTTTTATGTGAAAAATGAATTTCGCCGATTGCATCACATGTCGTCGGTGTCTGTCTGTCTATCTGTAGTATACTATCTGTAGACTGAAGGCACGATAACTTTTTGAAGACTAATCAGATAGGATTTTGCTTTGGCGCACGCTTTTATGGACCAAAATAAAAGATCACGATCGTTCAGCAAGTATTTTGGATCAAAATTCAAAAGTTTTGAGCATTTGAAACATTTTCGAGACCATTTTTTTAAGACTTAAAAATCTTTTGTATGGCTATTTGTAGTATTCGAAGACTCGTATTTGCTTGGAAATTCAGCAATTTTGTTAAATTCATCCATTTTGGTTGGAAATTCAACTGCTTTGTTTCAAATTCAAACATTTCCTAGAAACATTACTTTTCGTTTAAACTTCATATTTTGATTTTGAAAAGTCAAAATGAAATCTTTTTTTTTTGCATGCAAATTCATCCATTCTTTTAAATTTCTGTTTTTGATTCAGAAATTCATCTTATTTAGTAGAAATATCATCTTTATTGGATAGAAATGCAACTGTTTAGTCAAAAATTAACTTTCTTTGCTTGAGGATTCAACTATTTTGTTTGACAATTTTGGTTGAATTGGTTAGTAAAAAGCACGAAAAAGTTTAGAGTCTTCCTAATATAACAATATGATTACTTTTATCCTAAAAAAATGTTGTCAGTAGTTAGAGGGCAAAACGTCACAAAAAACGGGGTTTTTCGGCCTCCTTCGTCAAGAGTCGAGTTTGAGCTGTTTCCAGAACAAAGTCGACGCTAGTAAAAATCTGAAAAAATGCTCAGATATTCTTCTAACATTCTTTAATGCAAAACATTTGTCAAAATTCTTAAATATTTAATAATTTACTTCTTACAGAGATTTATTCACAAATACTTCATCTTGAGAGAAAATGAATATAAGAAACCGTTTAATGGCTCCACATGTGCAGTTTTGTAATGTGACTGTAGTTCAATAATAAAATTTATGATAACATTATTTTTACTCAAGA
The DNA here is from genome assembly GCA_932066315.1 of Andricus coriarius. Classification (NCBI taxonomy): domain Eukaryota; kingdom Metazoa; phylum Arthropoda; class Insecta; order Hymenoptera; family Cynipidae; genus Andricus; species Andricus coriarius. The sequence continues at coordinate 26,157 of CAKNWT010268261.1, forward strand.
AACATCATTTTGAATATTCTTGACTTTAATCAGTGTTGGGGCATGGGCCAGCACAGCAGGACCAGTGGTAGAAAAATGTACTCTTTCTATGACAGTAGTAACTCAAGATGCAAGCCGACTCTGTTAATATTATCATCGAACGGTACTTTTTTTCTACACCTTGTCCTGCTGTGTCTGACCACGCGCTAACACTGATTAAAGCAGAAATATTCCAAATGACATTTCTTACGTCAGAATGACTTTATGATATATTTAATTATTGATCTGCAATCGCATCACAAAACTGCATGTGTGGAACCATTAAACGGCTTTCTATCTTCATTTGCTCTTAAGATAAAGTACTTGTATATAATTCTCCGTAAAAAGTCTGTGAATTTTTCCAGATTTTTCCTCACGGCGACCTTGGTATGGGAATAGGTAAAAGTTGACACACTTGAAAAAGGAGGCTGAAACCCCCTGTTTTTTTATGTTATGGTCTCTAATTATTAAAAAAGTTTTTTTATGATGAAAGTGGTCATATCGTTGAGGTCAGAAGACTTTAAGCTTTTAGATGCTTTTTAGTATACAATTCAGAAATTTTTTTGAGCTAGTTGCAACCAAAAGAAGTGAGGTGCCTTGAATTTTGGTCTCGACTTTAGTCCACTCCTCATATGAAGTATTGCTGACTTGGGGCCAACAAAGTTTGATTAAGAAAAGTTATCAAAGTTCGTGAAAATGGATGTGGAACGGGTAAATAAAGTTTAATATAAAAATCTGCCCGCTGCGCTCGCACCTCTTAAGTTTGAACGCAGCTTAAAGCGCGCGTCCGTCGGATCTCGCGCTCCGGGCACTCTCAGTATTTGTATGCATCTTTATAATCTGCATTTTCTACATAATTGAGTATACTTAAAGATTAAATTGCTCATGGCTCTGTAGGTATATTTATTTTCTGAATGACCTTACAATAAAAAGCTACATTCATTTCTTTAGACATTCTTCTATATCTTGCGATTTTATGCTAAAAATAGGATTTTGTTTTCATATTATTTTTGATGTATAAAAAAAATATCCTACAAGTCTTATTTTAGACTTCTTACGTATCTCGAGTCTTTTGGCGTGATATGGGAATTTTCGATTTTTTCATATCAACATTGACAAATAAATGAAAAGCAAGGAGTTCTATTGAAAAAAGTTTCAAAGAAATAACGTAGGAGTTTTTAAACGCTGAAATTCCTGCAAAAACTTTTCCTCGTACAGTACAAATACAGACAAAACCGCTTTTTGTAGTTTATCCACCAATTTTACTACATTATTTACATACGTTTGGTACGTGCAACATAGTTTTAACACTTGTTGAACCTCTCGAACGTATTTTATAGATAGCAATTTCATTGCAAACAACAAAAATATGAAAATATTACTGCAGTCGATTTTTCTTAGATGTATTCAAACTTTTGACCTGTACTGTAAAGTCAAGTCCCATTAAAAAATGGTTGAGAGAAATTTTGTAGGACTTTTCAAAACCTATAAATACTTCCTGAGACGTTTTACCATATTTTGCGTCATTTGGCTCAAAATTTGAATTTTCGATTTTTTATAGTATGTTCGAAAAATAAAACTAAAATATCAAGTCTTATTAAAAAATAGTTGAGGGAAAACCTATAGGACTTAAAAAGCTACCATTCTTCTCCTAAACTTTTTCACTTATATATCTTCATTTGGTTTAAAATTAGAATTGTCGAATAATTCATTTTTAATACATAAAATCAAAAAAATTAGTCCTATCAAAAAATGGCTGAAACAAAAATTGTAGATATGTTGATGATCTTGAATTGTTTTTCTATACTTTTTCACTTATCTATCTTCCTGTGGCGTAAAAATGGGATATCCAAATTTGGGATAGCTTTTTCAATGGATAAAACCATCACCGCTAATCAAGGAATGCTGGTTAACGAACTAGTTCTTTATTTACGGGCAAAAAAAGTGTGCCAAAGCTCGATTTGATCCGTTCATTTTTTCAGGAATTATCGTATTCACGGACGGACGAACGGATTGATGAATAGACGGATGAACGGACTGACAGACGGACAGACATACAGACAGGCAGGCAGAAGCCATCGCCAAAGCTTGATTTTCGGCTAGGGCGTCTCAAAAAGTGGAGAACCGTTGAAAAACTGTGGTGAAATTTCTGACAATTCTAATACACTATCAATCATAAATTATAATAATGTAAAAAGATAGCCGAAGTAAAATTTCATGATTATTAATATTCAGCTTTATTCAGCGATAAAGAATCGAATTTTCACCTTTTTTCAAAAATAAGAACTCTTGCTCCCAAGACATATGGAGATGCTGAATAAGAATTTAAAATGTTTAATTAAAATCTGTATCCTATCCCAAGAATATAAACATTGAAGGTCGCGATATCACAACATGACAGAAATTTTCTTCTAAAAATCCTAAAAAAATAAGAAAATATATTTTTTTCTAAAAATTCTAAAAAAATAAGAAAATATTTTTTTTCCATTGAATTATAGTAATTTCAAGATCTCTTAATTCTAAAATTTTAAAAACATTATTACTACTTCAAATCATTAACTAAATTTCAACTAAAATTTTATTCAAATTTAAAAAAAAATATTGTGTCAGAAAAATGAGATGTCGAAAAAATCCTTCTACTACAATGTTTATTTGATTTTTTTTTAAATTGGATATTCAATAAACCCATTGTCGACCAAAATATTAGTTATATAGTGCAGCAATGCCAATCTTCCAATAGGATTTATAATAATTAAAATGATATTTATTTCAGAATAGTTGGAACCGTCTTAAGTGTAAAACTATATGCCATGTAAGTAAACTAAATTTAAAGCAGCCTTTCTTGCTCTTAAAAAGGATTGGTTTTTCCAAAACTTGTAAACTAGTAACAACTATGTTTTCAGGACTCTGACAAGAACCCGATTTGTTCATATGATTCTGGACATTATAGAACTTACAGTAGACAGACATATGATTGTCTCCGAAAACACTGCGGAGGAGGTAATTTAATGAATAATTAAAAATAATGCTTTTACAAATTTTTCACTATTAAACGCTTAAAATTTTGTACTTATTACCTTCAAACGCTTTCAAAATGAAATTTTTTATATTTAAAAGATTCAATATGAAGTTCAGTGGAGTCCAACCTATTTCCCATCTCCCTTATTTCCGGTCTCCTCTATTTCTACTCGGCCGTACACGGTTATTTCCATTTGCGCAGTTCGGGCACCTCCCACCACGGTCCCGGTATATTCTCCTCCGCGTCAGTGGCTGTCCAATTAAAAAGAGGCCCGAAGAGCAGGAAGCCTTGAATTGCGTATTTTAGTATGACGTCATGGGAATACGTCATACGAGTTTTTCGAGAAAATATTCTAAACGTAAGTCATCAATGTACAAATAGTAATATGTCTCAAGTTTAGAATCGATTTCCTCAGTTATGCTCCATTCTTGTATCGATTCACTAACTTTCAGTTTCACGAAATAAAATAAAATATCCTAAATGTCAGGTGAGTGGTACTCTAAACTCAAATTTCGGACAGTTGCTTGTATCTAGAGAAACTGAAAGGTCTTCAACCGATAAAAGAATGAAGAAACAGAATTGAGCAAAAGCATTCTATACTTGAAAACATTACTATGCAGACCTTTATAACTTATCTTTACATTTCGGAGATTTTCTCCAAAAAGTCGTATGCAGTTGCAGTGCGATGTACTAAACTTCCTGACGGCTGACATTTCCTCCACCCAGTCTAGCATATCGTCGCGGTACGTCATGATGCAAAATTCATTATTCCGCGAAATATTTGCGTCGTTTTTGGATTCTATTATATTGATTTTTAGTTGGCAAATTTTCGTACGCCAGCAAAAAAACTTGAAAGACACTTGAAAAACACTGATGCATGCATGCAGACTAACGGACCGCGACTTTTTTAACAGCGCAATGAGCCGGATATCCACTCGCCTAAACCGTTTCCATAATATTGCGCAATATACTCGACTGAGTACTCGCACACGGCGACCCTTCAGAGGCAAGAATCGCAACCATCGCTCACCCCTTGAGCTGAGAAACTGCGTGGGCCAGCAGTTCTGGTAATTTCGGGTGTATTTATTTGTATTATTATTCATAGTATTTATTGATTTTAAAGCAACCCTCGCTTTCCGGTTGAAAAAGTTGCGTACAAGAACGAAGCAGCCAATGGACGTCGCATGACCCAAATATCCTGCCCACTCACGGTTAAAGTGGGGGCCCTTCCAGCGTGGAAATAAAAGGATCGTTTCGTTTTAAGGTCGGGGAAATAGGCAAGACTTCACTGTAATTCAATTTGGAAAATGTATTGAAGTTCCAAATATTTATAATAAATATTATTAACTGTTTCAGGAGGAGAATATTTACGTAGCGGCCCATGTTATTATTCCGTTATTACTCATTATTATTAACGACCTTATTAACTACTTCAAGTGGACAGTTCATACATGTGGAACAATGAGATCAGCCATTTAATTCACAGTTTGGAACTAATTCTAAATTCATGCCTTGGTGCTGAATACAAGTGCAGGAAACATATTGTTATCTACTATAATGTAATAAAATGTTTGTGCATCCGCGAAATATAAATAACGTCACTTGAGGACAATTTTATACTTTTTAACAAGAAAAATACATACATAAATATATAATCTACGAAATAAAACACTCCTCTGTGATAATTTACAATATTCATCAATTTTCCTCACTTTCATTTTAATTTAGAATTAGTGCTATCTCAATTATGGCTTAACTAACTACTATAATTGAGAAATGTTTAGTATTGAGTCTTGTTTGTCACCAATGACAAAAATTCTTCGGCGCAAATTAAAGTTATATCAATCAAAATTCAGAAAATCTTCTGGATTAAATATCTACGTTCGAGGAAAATTAAACTTTTTAATAATCCTAATAATTGAAAACAATGTTTGTGATTTCATAACATATTCGTAATATAGAGAAATATTTAAATTATCACTTTTGTTGAAATATCTTCTCACAACATTCTCCAAATTTATAGTGCCCTGGTTCGTTTATCGCAATGTTTTATTATATTACTGTACATAAATGCTTCTTATTATAAACAAGAATAGAGTCTTCTTAATTGGAGCGGTTTTACATGAATTTGAAAGAAAATCATATTTCTTTATTATGAAATATTTGCTATCTGGACTTATCTATGATAATACGTCAGCAGACCTATCAAATCGCAATATTTATTTAAGCGATTCAAATCGTATTTACTATTTTTCTAATATGACAGTCACATTATATAACGTCACGAATTGTCAAGAGTCCCATATATTTCTTCATCGCCTTACTAAAATTTAGGAAAACTTTATTTTAATTGTTTACTCGGACTGTAATTTAGAACCTGCTTTATTACCCTTATTCTGTATATTAAGAACGGTACTAAATCCCCAATCTTAATTAAATTATAAGTTAAAAGAAAAGAAAATTCCATTATTTAAATAAATGCAGACAAGCTTTTTATGAAACATTCAAGCTAACTTAATTCTTAAGAGATCCCTTCATACTGATTTGAAAACAAATTTATTTTATTTTATTTTCTTAAACATGAAGCTGAAAAAATTAAAAATATTTTTGTTTTAATAACACCTATCTAATTAATTTAAAATGAATAAAATTAGTGTTTGATAGATGAATAAACATTTTCGAATCATAACGTGATAGTTTATTATGAATAAATAATTTGTTCTTAACAAGTGTATTATTGTAAACAATGGAAGGTAATTTTTGAATGGTTTTGTATATTTTTAAAATGATTTTCGTTTTTAATATAATTCAGAGTAACATACGAACATTAGAAAACAAAATTAAACATAATAATTATGGTTATAAACAAATTTAAGAAACTAGGGTAGGGTGGGGCGAGATGAACATGTCTTTTTAACGTCAGTATTTGAAATATGCTAATTCATTGCTTGAAAGTAAGTCCTTATATATATTCTACAAACACTTCTAATTATAATTTTGCCAAGATAAAAGTAAATAAAAAAGTATATGCGGAATTAGAAACGAAAATAAAAAAGTAGTGCGCTTGGCTCATACCGCCCCATGCCTGGGGCGGGATGAGCCAGGCACTGGGGCGGGATGAACGACTTAATTAAATGACTTATTTTATATTATTTATGAGTAAGAGTATTGTTAAGTTATAGTATTATGAAACAAAAACATATCTTACACATATTTTTCAAAAATTTTACGGAACATTTAAAGCAATTAACGTTAAAATGATGCAATCCTTAATCCCAACCTCTACCGTTACTAACTCTACAAACATTGAATAGAAAAACGATTTATATATACATGTCTTTAATAATTGTTTCACAGAAATTAATATAACCATTTTTTTAATGTTTCGAGTACATTGTCTCAGCCAAAGTTAAATTTTACCGTAAGAAAACTCCCAAATACTAGACTGGTCCACTACATGACACTGAATTTCATATATATACTGGGGTTTTAAACCGTTTTT
>CAKNWT010268265.1:2999-19367 GCA_932066315.1 Andricus coriarius
GCCACCCACAATAGGCCTCTCTCGGATGGAGGCCATAGTTCAGTTGGGAGTGGCAATAGGACCGAACCGAGGCGACGACCAGGCAATAACCCCGGACAAACGCGAGAACATCGATTTAAGTGGTCGGACCAACTCAGGAGGGACATCCTTACCAGTTGGCAAAGAAGCTCACCGGCGCGAAGAGGATTCATGCAGAGGTTACATGACCGTTGGGTCAATATGCACCCAGAATATGCTCATAAAACGCTTCAGTATTTAAGAGATCAGGTATTATTCTTGCGCAAAAACGGATATGAAGCTCTTTTTCGGCAAGAAGAAGAGCAACATCCTCCAGCGAACATACCACCCGTTCCAGCAAGACCACCTTCGCAGATAGCCGATAATGCCAACATAAGAACTAGGAGATCTATCCACCAAAAAGTCTTTCTCAGGATGGACAAACAAAGTCCATCTTGTAGTTCTCATAATCGGCTGTCTTGGAGGTATGACAGCATCATTTCTTAGCCAACTCAACAAGATTCCGGCTTGCCAGCGTCAGGCTCATTCCATCGCAAACCGGATGCAAAAGGCTGTTCTTCTGGGATCACTTCAACTGGTCCGTCAACACTGTTCCTCATAACATTCCATAAATATTGGAAGCTCTAAAAAAGTATCCAGAGGTGAAACCTTTATCTCCAACTGTCCCATCTGCCCCGTAAGGTCATCCGCGGCTAAAGACCTGACTCCAAGGAACAGTGTTGAACGATGTTCTCTCGCGTAAATTTCCCGCTCTTGCTTACCTTCCAGGACAGAAGGAGCAGAAGTGGATGACGTAAACGTTCCAGTTGCGTCGGGATTGGTTGCTTTAAGGAACCATGATCGTAGCTTCCGGAGCCTACAACTTCTCATAAATATATGTTCAATAGTGTTCCGGAGCAAAATGTTGCCAATCGTCGCTAATTTTGTATTTTATAAACAAATTCTATAAAAAATGTATACTGTAGATATTTGTAGGTGCAAAGAAATGAACAAATTTGGTTGAAAATGGAACTATTTTGTTAAGAATTGTTGTTTTTTTAAATAAAAATTAATTTTTTTTCCTGACAATTGAACTATATCATTTGTTGATGAAAATTCATCTTCTTGTTAGAAAATCGAGAGAATAGAATAATAATAATCAATTATTCTCCCAAAAATAAATATTATAAATAATATTGATATTGATAAATTCATTTATAAAGCTTGAAGATTCATCGTTTTGGTTGCAAACTGCACTATTTTCTTGAAAATTTAACTCTTGGTTGAAAATTTCATGTGCTTTGTTAAAAATTGGTATTTTTAGGAAAAAAATTAATTCGTAAAATTTTTAATTACTTTGTTAAAAAATCGTTTCTGTTGTTTGAGAATGAATTTTTTCAATAAAAAATGTATCCGTTCGATGTATGGTTTAGAATTTATTACATAATTGATTGAAAATTTATTTTTCAGTTTGAAAATTGTATGTTTGGTTAAAAATGAATTTGTCTAAAAAAGAATTTAACTTTCTGATTTTCGGGTAAAAAATCGTTAAGAATTTAACTATATTTTTGAAAATTCATGTTTTTGTTGAAAATTTGCCTTATTGGTGTGAAATTAAGTGTCTTGATTGAAAATTCAACTACTTGGTTCACAGTTGAAGCGCATTGTTGCAGATTCATTTTATTGCTTAAAAATTTAACTATTTTTTAAAAAAGCGTTTTTGGTTGAAAATGTATTGCATTATTCAACATTGACGTATTGTAATTCAATGTTCATTATTTTATTTTCAAAGTAATTTCTTTACTTGAAAATTCTACTATTTGTTTTTAAGTTCATTTTTTAAGTAAAAAGTTAATTTTTTAAATTGAAAATTTAACTATTTCATTTTTGGTAGAAAATGTATCTTTTTAATTTGAAAATTGACCTGTTTGTCGAAAAAATCATGTATTTTGTGAAAAATTAGTCTTTTTTTGTAGAAAATTGAACGCCTTGGTGGAAAATTGAACTACTTGATTGAAAGTTGAACTACTTGGTTACAATTTTATTTTACAGGTTGAGGATGTAACTTATTTTTTTGAAAACTCTTTTTTCAGGTTAAAAATTAATTTTCTTAAATAACAATTTAACCATTTCATATTTTATTGAAAATTCAACTATTAAGTTTTTATTGAGAATTCATCGTACATATTTGATTGGAAAATTAAACTGTTCGAATGAAAGTTTAACTGAAATCTTAAAAATTGTTACGGCCTCCCGACCGATAGGGAACCACTGGTAGCCATCAATCGTTGAACGTGCTGAAATTAATTTCCCACCCGGAAAATTGAGAAAGGGCCTACGTGACGAATTGTCGCCTTCAAGTGTTTATCTCAACGAGCTTGCTAACACTCCTTCTATGACTCATGCTTGTCGCCGCCGCTTTCTTCTTTCATGCGGGCCTTCAAAATTCCTTAAAATCACGTAGCCGACGCGTGACCACCGGCTGGCCAAAGTCTCTGTCTTTTTCCCTCCCATGCGCGCATATCTCTGTCCCCTTTCTCTCTCCTTCCTCTTCTCTCTCTACCTCATGACTCTCTCAGCCGGGGAACTCAACCAGCGGCTACGCTATACGATAAAATGATATTTTAAAATAAACTCTTCTCTTATTATTATTTATACCGACCAGGGCGGCTTTCCCCAAATTCTTAAACAAATTAAAGACAGATAATTAGTTTCCTTTTCTCCTTACCTTAATACATAAATTAATTTAAGAATAACTTAAGGGCATGTGATACATAAACAATGATCGATTTTAGCAGTGTTAAAGACCCCCGGCTTTTCTCCTACAATAATAAAGATTTTGCCTTAAAAATTTGGGGAATGATAGCGAACATGCTAACGGACGTCCCCGAACTCTCCTGTTGTGGAATAATTTAAAAAAATTTCATTTTGCTAAATTTGATTAATATGTGTGTATTTTGAGGTTATGTGTATTACAATTCTCCCCGCAGCTTTACTTCCAAACTACACAATATTTTTGGTCGAAAACTTAGGACAAGTAATAAAACATAGTAACTAATGTCCCGGAACTAAGCTTGTTTGTAGGCAATCCAAAAAATATATTTCATAAATAATTTAATTTATGCTCGTTAGGACGCCCTCTATGCCACTCGGTACAACAGATACCAACATTATCGGAATGACAGAGACTTGACAACCGATCCTAACCCCCAAATAGTGCATATACAGAAAAATTTTATTTATCAGAATATATTTTTTTTTGCTATTATCCCTTAAAAAAAGAGTTCGGGGAAGTCCGTTATTCTATTTTATAGCATCTCCGAATTCAGTTTTTACAAATTTTAAGTTTTGTGGACAAAACCCCGGGGGAACTGAACCCGATTGAAGTATCACATGCCCCTAAGTAAAGTACCTAAAGTCAAACGAGAAGATGAAACTATTTACTGTCTTGTTAAATTCATAAGCAAGTTAAGTTACATTTGCCTTAGTAATTAAGTTCGTTTATTTTCAGCTAAAAAATTAATAAATTGATATATGCGTATATATGAAGATATTTACACATATAAAAATGTTTCAATAATTCCAATTCACTATATATTGTCTTTTGAGTTTTCATTCACTTTAGGCTTAAAAGTCTGAAGAAATTTTCGATAAAAAATATAACGGTTATTCGAGGTTTGTAGAATTTAAATGGTTTTTAATTTATTTTACATTAACAATTAAATATAAATAATTAATCTCGCAAAACCGTCCTATTCGTCTTAGCCCCGTACCGCTTGCGGGAAAATAAAGTTAGGCTAGTGTTAAGTAATATATTTTAAAATTAATTCATTCTCATAATATTTAGTAGTTTGAAATGGCGCGAGCGCTCAAAGTCGGAACAGGGACACGGAGGACAGTGTCCCCACCGCTCCGTTGCGATCCCATTGCGGGGATCGGGCCAATCAAAGGGCCAGCAGCCGCTCCCTCTTCCACCGAGAGCCTCGCGTCGAGCTGCCTGCGTGCAGCCAGCGACTTTATCAGTCAGTCGCTTTCGGAATTCAGTGAGGAGTAGCAGCATCCGCCCTGCTCTCCGTCAGGATTGCAAGTTTCAAAATGGCGCAAAACTTGCTGTATGGATATTTTTTGGCCGGTCCTCACTCCAATGCCGTGCAGGCTGTATTTAATCCGCCTTCTTGAATTTTGCAATTCTGACATCAGATTTGTAATCAGCGACCTCAAAAACCCTCATACACTAGCTTTCATAGCAATTGCAAAAATTGCGATTTTGCACTAATATAAGCGTAATTTTGAATCCGCCATTTTGAATTTTTCAATTTTGACATTATATTCTGAATCAGTGGCCCGAAAAACATTTTTTTTACCATTTAATAATAAATCACAAATACGATACATTACATTGCACTTATGCTGAAAATTCGTCAAAAATCGTAATTTTTTATGAATTCAAAAAATGAAACAAAAAAAAACTAGCCTGCCAAAAATTCTGCAAAAAATATGTTACAGTTCCACGTGTTATCTAACTGGAAAAAATTTGTCACAGCTATAGATCTAGTACTTTATAAACAGCCGATTTTATTCGAAAAAAGTGTTTTTTTTTCGATTTCAATTATTTATAACAAACTGCTAATTAACAATTTTACACATTTTTTCATGATAGTTACTTTACATAAATCCTTAAGAGTCTAAAATCAAATACTTGTTCCCTAAACAAGGTGAAATGTATCAGAAATGCTTGAAAAACTGCGAAAAAACAAGTGGGACGTATACGTCCCACAGCCCCTTGAAAGGGTTTAACGTGAGTACCGGTCGGGAATTCTCATACTTCAATTCTTAGTGTCGTGTTGATCGTGATTATCGAAATAGTTTATCTTTTTTTTCTCCTTCCGTGTTTGTGTGTCGCCAGTTTTAGACATCGTGCTAGTAGACAGTTCTCAAGTTAAATTAAATAGACTCCCGATTTGCCTAAATTTAACTTAATTTCGTGCGCAAGTGATCAGGCACCGGCCAACGTCCTTTGCGCTCGATTCGCGTTCCGCGTATAAACAACAATAATTAACGTCTCGCGTCGTAAATAAAATCCGTTCGTGCGCAAGTGGCTAGGCACCGGCCAACGTTCTTTGCGCTCGACTCACGTTCCACATAAATCGCAAAAATAAAATAAATATATAATATATAAAATAAAAGTTTCGTGCGCAAGTGGTCAGGCTCCGGCCAATTTCCCTTGCGCTCGAGCTCGCGTTCCGCGACAATTAATTAAAAAAAAAGGAGATTCGGGTCGTGACCATGTTTTAGGTCCTCATCCGCCGGGATATCGCCGCGTTACGTCACATCGGATTGACGTTTCTTTACTCACCTCCAAGTCACGTTGTAAACTTCGCGTATGCCGAGGGGTGGCAAAAAGCGCAAGCGCGCTTGCAAGGACGCCCGTCATCGTCAACGGGAGACGGCGGAGGTTGAATTTCCGGACATCCCGGAATTTCAGGCCGTTCCTGCATTACCGGAATTACCGGCACCCCCAGCGGTTCGCGCACTTTTGGCGGTTTCGCCGAATTTTGTAGCTCTGGTACCGGCACCCGAGATACCGGCACCCAAACTACCGGAACCCGAACTGCCGGCACCAGAACTACCGGCACCCGAGATCCCGGCACCCCCTCCTCCGTTGGAGTGGGTTCTCCTCGAAGCCTTGCCAGGATTACCGGGTACTTCTGATCCACGGCAAAAACAACAACCACGCGTAACGTCTTCTCCTCGGGCCCTGCGACTCCCACGATTCTTCAGGGACCGACTACCGCTCCTTCTGTCGTACCAGAAAATACCCCGGAGTCACCCACTGCTAGCGATTCTGGGGATGATACCCTCTTTCTAGCGGCCGACGGTTCACCAGAATCCTTTTCACCTTCACTGTTCTCGCCACCTACGAAGAGAGCGCGCGTTACGATAGATTCTTCCTACCCGCGTCGCAATCTCGGATTTTAATTTCATGCGTTAAACAATTGAACTTCAAATGACAACGCGAATTTCTTGTCGCTAAAAAAATAATAAAAAAAAAATAACAAATTTTAAAAAACTGTCCGCGAAAGCGGACCCAGTACGTCTGGTAGGTTACGACCGTCGGACACCTCCACGGCCGGCAAGAATCTCACCGACCAACAACCATCCATTCATGGACGGCCTCACGGCCTGGCGTAAGTTCCTCCAACCTCAAGGAGCGAAACGTACTTACTTGCCTCCGCCCAGTAGTCAGAAAGACCAACCCCGGTCTATGGCACGCCTCGAATCCTTCCGCGAAGAAAGGAAACAGCACCAGCGATCATCGACCACGAAACGAGCCACCACTCCTCTCGCCAAGGAACAGCTTTAAACTCCCCCCTTCCTTCCTGTCCTTCCTACAACCAAGATAAAAGATTATCCCACAAATATACTATTCTTGGTATGTTCTAGTAATATAAATTAATCATGTGAAGCAGATCTTGTTATTGTTTAATAAAATATTTATTTTACAAAAACCATTAAGATTAGTCAACCGTCACAATTTACATAGTTTCAAGTAAAAGGTTGACGTCACACAAGGTCCAAAGCACTCACTCCAACGACAAAATCCCCCCCCCCCCCCTTGTTCCTGCACTGATAGGCCACATATCAAACCGTGGCAGATATCAAAATTCGTATCATTGGTAGAAAATTTAATTAATTTGTTTTAAAAACTTGTATAGATAGAACATTTCAAAGATTTCTGCTCAGCAAATATGTATCCACGCCGTTATTTACGGTCCTCGAAATTGAATGATGAATCAATAAATTTGTTAATTATATCATTTGTAGAAATCTTAAGTGAAAAACATTACAAATTGAGTAATTAAAATATTTTTAAACCAGAGACTTGTTTCATTACACGTCAAACAATTTATCTTTTAAACCATTTAAAAATAATAATTCTGTAATTATTACTTATAAATTAAAGTACAACACTCTTTTTCACAAATTAACAATTTGAAAAGGAAAAAATTACAATTGTAAAGTTGAAAATTTAAACGTAGGATGCAGAACTCTGAAATTTTCACGATCCAATCGAATGCATTCTATTTAAAACAATTCAGCTGGAAATTGCTCATTTTTCAATATCTGCTATATATTTGCTCCTTTTTAATAAACAGTCCAATCGTGCCAGGTATTAAAAAAGATTCTGTTGCATTACAAAAAAAAATTTAATTGAATGGTGGTTGATAATAGGTTCTGTTGTTGCATTCGGATGTTTCACATTATTTACTACTAAGCCAAAGTACAACTCTTCCACTATCGGGAAAATAAATTTGAGCATTTTCACTCCAGCCATAACCGGTTTAATCAACCAGTGGAGGAGTCTGGATGGGGGGGGGGGGGGGCGAGTGACTTAAAGCCATTGTCAAACTTCCCTTTCCGCTCGGTTCAACTGAGAAGTGCACATCTGTCGAAGGAGTATCAAAAACCCGATACGATCCCAAGCTGATATATCGACCTCCCGAGCCAAAGTCGAGTCGAGCTAAACTGACTCGATCTACGCCCGATACTGGAGGCTAGGATAGTGTCGGGATCGTGACGAGATCGGGAAATATCGCTCGACGTCATCACGAATTATGGGGATAATTAAAGAGAATCGCAAACGTTACGGGCAGGGGGTCATTAGAGGGGTCTCGAAATCGTGAGGGTAATTCAAGGGGTCACAAATATCTATACTAAAAACAAAAGGTCATAAAATGAGTCTCACGAATTGGGACTAGCAAAAGCTGTATTGGGGATATCGCGATAAAAGGTCGTAAAAAGGGTCTCACGAACTAGGGTTTAGCTTATGAGGTTGCAGGAGTTGCAAGAAAAGGGGTAATTCCAAAAGAATCGCAAACCCTATAGTTGGGATATCGCAAGGAAATGACAAGCATTACTAAAGGGCCATCATAATGGTATCAGTTCCCAGTATTATAAAATATAAAAAAGGGGGCGAGGATTTTAGGGTCTCAAATTATACGGATAATGCAAAAGAGTAGTAAATATTATAAGAGGCGTCCTGAGGTTTTGAAATTGCAAGGATAATTCTAAAGGGGTCGCAAATATAAGCAAAGTTGTTATATGGTCTCAAAATTAGAAGGGTAAAACAAAAGAGTTGCAAATTTTTAACAAAGGCAAACATTATAAAAGGGTCATCACAAGGGATCGAAAATTACAACAGGCATTAGAAGGTCGAAAACATTATTACAGGAATATAAGTCATACATAGTCATTATATAAAAAAAAACATTATAAAAGCGGTTAATCGTCAGCATTTCGGCATTCCAGATTATTAAAGATTATTATTCACAGACACATTTTTGAATGTAGTAAAACCAATTGAAGATGATTTAGCCAAGGAACGCAATTATTATGTTTATAGGGAAAAAGGAAGAGAGAAAAGAAAAAGGTTGGCTAAACCATTTATAGAAAAACGGATCCTAGCTTGTATATTCTGATGGGCGAGGCAGCACCTCGTGTTTACTCGCCGAATGTACAGACGCCAAGGAAGAGTTTTTGGCGCTTACCGGTATACTAAAGGAACGTCAGGCATCACATGGTCAGGGGGAAGGGGTGGCGCGCGCGAAGTTAATTTCTCTAATTCGCAACGGTCGGGAGAAAGATAGTCGATGAGGTCCGCTTTTGATTCTTCCGTCTTATCATCCTTCCTTCTCTTGGCTAGTCCTTATCAAACGACTATCGGCCGCCCGAAGGAAAATTTCAATTCGCCGCCCCTTTTAATACGAATTTTAAAATCAAAGTATTTAGTACTATTCTAATTAAAAATTATAATAATAAATTAATAATAAATCATAAAAAAATGATTATGATTATTAATAATAATCATAATAAATAATAATTATTAATAATAATCATAATGAATGATAATCCATATCTATAAAATTGATGTGAACGAGAGAAGTGAGCTAACGTTAGATCTTTTACTGCACTCTTATTGGTTGACTCTAAGAACTGAACATAGCAATGTAAAAGTCCGCGAAATTTGAAAATATAAAATGAAAAAAAACTACTATTTAATAAAATAAAATGACTGAAACAATTACTGCGTACTGAAACAATTACTACGTACGAAAATTATTTACGTTAGTCAGATTTATTTTTAATACAATATTATGTAGCTCAGGGAGCAAACATTGGCTACGAGCGGATCATCCTACAGTGTTTTGAGCTCCTCTTTGGTACCTTCCCCCAACGTTAGGAGCCGAAAGAGTCCGGTCGTTACCGATCACGTACGAAGCTGAAAAGAGCCGGTTAGCGCGCAATTTAAATGTCTACATTCAAAGTTTGATACCATTCGCATAGTTCATACATTAATTTAGATAGAAAAGTATTGTCTTTTTTTTTAAATGTTTGCAATTATTTATTCATGCTAGTTATGTATACTTCAAGATTTAAATAGTGCATAGGCGTATTTCAATTGATTGGAATGCTTATGAATGAATTTTATTTTATTTTTAGAACTAATTTACGAACTGAAAACCCAATCAGAGAGCAATGCGATTAAGAAGTAATATTTTCTTTAGTTTCATAGTTTTACGGTTTGAAAATGTAGAATGGAATGGAATGGAATGGAAGCTTCTAATGTGTCCCCTAAGGGTTTACATTTTTCTTGTATCTCTTCCCTATTCCTTCACACACCCCCCACGCACTTACTTGGTGGTGAGAGGGGGACCTACAGTTTAAGGTGGGTTCCGAACCACCAAGAGCAACAGCCTTAAGTACTTAGAGAACCTTTTTGTCTAGAGTTACCGGTCCCACGACTCTCCGGAGGTGAACAACTCCCTTGCTTGGCTAGTGTTCACCGCATGGGCCGCCGAGGCTCTTCCAGAGTGCGAGGCGGGAATCGAACCCGCAAGCCGACTGTGTGGGTCTAAAGCCTACGCCTTAGCCCCCATGACCATCGTCCCACTCTCTGAAAATGTAGAATAGAATAGAATTGTATTTCTCCATGCACATCCTCATTAGACTTGTACATATACTACCTTTGTACCTTCAGAGTAGAATACTTTTACTTTGGAACTTTTTGCCATACTTCGTAGTTGCAAAAATCATATGTTTAGCTCATTCATGCCATTCTCCGCTTATTATTCTTACAATCATTGATTCTGAAATTGCTTAATATTTCCACTTGATATTCTCCCTTTTCTGAGCCTTATTCTAGATAATCTAATCCATAAAAACATTAGTATCTCTACAATATTTAGCTCAACTAAAGTTGATTAACAATCTGTTTCTTCTAATCGCCGCTTATAATTTCATCTGGGATCACTTCCTCGCTTACTTCTTCTTTGAAAAATTTCAAGCTTTAAAATTTATTTCTTTAATATAAAACTGGGCACTCTAATAATAATAATAATAATAAAATAATAATAATAATAATAAATAATATAAATAATAATAAAAAATAATAATAAAAAATAATAAAACTTTTTAATAGAAAATCATTTTGAAATTTGTAATCTTCGCAAAAATTTAGGAAGTCATTTAAAATATGAAAAGATTTCAAAACATTTAAAAAAAAGGCAGATTTTAAAGATTTAAAAATGAAATTTTTAAGCTTTTTCAGGATTTTGAAAGGTTTAAAGATAATAAAAAAATGTTGTTAAGATTCCTGTGAAAATGTAAAGTGTTTCTGACTTAAGATTGCTTAAAACGATTTAATTTTGTAACTTTACACATTTGTTGATTTATTCATCTATTTAGAATTTAGAGCATTGAAAATGAGAGCGTGGTTTTATTTTTTTTTTTAAACTTTCAAAAGTCAGTTCTGACTTGATTTATGTAATATCTTAAATATATGATGTATATTTTTCTATTACTATAACTTGAAATATTAAAGAAAGTATAAAAAGAGCAACCGCCTGTTTGTTCATTGCGTAAAGTACAGACGAGAAAAGTATGTACAAAGCCCTCACTTTATTTCGATGGGGCTTTGAAACTATTGTGATACATTGTGATATATTGTGATGATTGTATGTAATTAAAAAAGTATTAAAATCATAATTAAATTAATTTAAGCTGACCTGGAAAATTGTACAGTTGAAAAATTTTAAAAATATATAAAACTACGCTATCATTTTCTAGGACTTTCTAGGTGAAGGTTATTCAATTTTCCATGTCAACTTAAATTAATTTAATTATGATGTCAATTATTTTTTAATTATCACAATAGTATCAAAATTATATCATTTTAAGCAATTTTAAGTTAGAAACATTAAAAATGGAGCGACTACAATTTTCTTTTAACTGAACAACTTTTAAAGTTGTATTAATAATTATTCAATTGTTATTTATGCATCAAAATTTGTTTTTAATCTTTTTAAATATTATCTCAAAATTATTATTTTTTAAAATAAAAAATCACTTCAAATTGTCACAGGAATCTTAAGAAAATTTTTAAATTGTCTTTAATCCTTTCCAAATCCTGAAAAAGCTTAAAAATTTTATTTTAAATCACTTTTCAAATCTTTGCGAAGTTTACAAAATTGAAGATGATTATCTTTTAAAAAGTGATTACTGAAAAAATCAACGTTTTGTAATTAAATTACAGGTCAGTCTCAAGGTTTTCACGTCAAATCGCTACCCTGTTGTGTTACACATTTTGTGTAGGTTTATGTTTATTAGAGTGCCCGGTTTTATATTAAAGAACGAAATTTTTCAATGGTGAGGAGAGCGAGGAAGTAATCAAAGATGAAATTATAAGGGATGATTAAAAGAAACAAACTGTTAACCAACTCTAGTTCAGCTAAATATTGTAGAAATTTAGATACTAATGTTTTTATAGATTAGATTATCTAGAATAAGGCTCATAAAAGGGAGATTATCAAGTGGAAATATTAACCAATTTCATAATAAACGATTGTAAGAATAATAAGCGGAGA
The DNA here is from genome assembly GCA_932066315.1 of Andricus coriarius. Taxonomy (NCBI): domain Eukaryota; kingdom Metazoa; phylum Arthropoda; class Insecta; order Hymenoptera; family Cynipidae; genus Andricus; species Andricus coriarius. Next base: position 14,921 of record CAKNWT010268265.1, read on the forward strand.
ATGGCATGAAAGAGCTAAACATGGAATTTTTGTAACCACGAAGCATGGCAAAAAGTACCAAAGTAAAAGTATTCTACTCAGAAGGTACAAAGGTAGTATATGTACAAGTCTAATGAGGATGTGCATGGGGAAATAAAATTCTGTTGGATTGTACATTTGCAAACTTTAAAAATATGAAAATAAAAAAAAATTAGTTCTCAATTGCATTGCCCTCTGATTGTTTCTTCAGTTCGCAAATTAGTTCGATTTGATTCTCCGAGTTGCAGAAGGATGTGATACTTTTGGGAAATGTTTTTACATTGACGGACCAGAAGGATCAGGAAAAGCTTTTCTTTATACAATTCTGTTCTATACTTATTGAAAGGTCAAGGTGAAAATATTTCCACGATGGCCTTCACCGGCATTACTGCACCCTACTAAAAAAAAAGTCAGGACTTCTGACCATTTCTGACCACTTTTGTTACGTTTCTCGACAGAAATCGCCAGGAAAAGTCAGAATTCATGAGAAATGTTCACAACTCGTCAGTTTGGGTCCAAAGGATAATCCTTTTATCAGGGGTCCAAGAATATAATGCCATAAAACCTAATTAACCAGGTTATTTTATATTATTTATTTATATTTATTTATGCATATTCTCTTTTTGATTATATTTAATTATTAACATTTATATGTATATGTATATTAAATGACTCTGAAGGTGAATCTGAAATTTTTGTCCGTTTTGAGGTATCTCTTTCTCTTTACAAGATACATTATATTTATACTAATTTTCAATTTTGTAGGAAAATTTTTAGGTATCTGAAATCTGAATTTCTAACTTATGAATCTGTATCTGAATTAACATATCTTCAGAAATAGTCAGAAATAGTCAGGATGTTCAGGAATCGTCTAAACTTCTGACCATTTGTGACGATTCCTGACTTTTTTTTAGTAGGGCAACATTACTTCCTCGTGGAAAAACAGTGCACAAAACTCTTGGTTTGCCAGTGCCTCTATTTGCGGACTCGACTTCCAACATTTCAGCTCAATCAAAAACGGTCAACTCATCAATCAAATTCACTACTTTGTGGAACTGTTTCAAAATGCACTGTTTATCGGAGAACATGCGAGCTTTACTAGAAAAAAAAAGAGTTTTCTCAATTTCTTCTTGGTATAGGCAATGGCACTTTCAATAACAGTTCGAAAAATATTCAGATTCCCGATATGTGTATTGCGGATATTAATTCTGATTTAGTTGCAGATACATATGGTGATATGACCAAAAACAAAAAATACAGAATTGCATCAAAACACGCTATACTTTCCGCAACAAATATAGATGTTGATGAGATTAATCGCAAAGTCATTAATTTATCTTGATGAAGAAACAACAAATTTACACCAGTATAAATAGTACGGAAACAACGGGCGACGAAGGAGACATCAATCATGAGGCCATACTGACGGAATATTTGAATACTTTAAATCCTCCGAGCTTGCCACCTCATGAATTGCGATTGAGAAAATACGCAGTGATAATGCTGTGAAAATACTTATCCATTTCCATTCAAAAGGAGACAATTTCCAGTCAAAGTAGCATTTGTAATGACAATCAACAAATCACAAGGTCAAACTTTCGATCAAATTGGAATTGATCTGAGAAAAGATGTTTTCAATCACGGACAGCTGTACGTAGCTTTTTCAAGAGTTAGGTCTTGGGATTCATTAAGAGTTTATTTAAGTAGAGACGCCACAAAAAATGACAAGAAAGTAAAAAATGACGTTTTTCAAGAGATTTTTGCCTAATTAGAAAACTCCGTGTCTCAATATATTCGAAAAGTTTGATATAATATAATATATGAATATAATAAAATGTCTACCATAGACAAAAAGTTAATTTATAATCTAGATAGAAATAATTAGATTCGATATTTTCAATAAGTATTCAGCCTTAGAAATGGAGCTTTATTTAAATTATACATGCTTCTAATTATATTCATTTTGTATTTGTATATTTTCAACAGGTGGCATATTGCTTCTAATTTAGCTGCATTTTATGAATAATTATATTCAACAATTAATTGAAAAATATTTTAATAAATCTTATATCACATTTGAATGGATTTAAATTTGAGTATACTTAAGTAACGTAACAATAGAATTTCCGCGCGCATAGCGCGCGGTATGTTCTAGTAATATAAATTAATCATGTGAAGCAGATCTTGTTATTGTTTAATAAAATATTTATTTTACAAAAACCATTAAGATTAGTCAACCGTCACAATTTACATAGTTTCAAGTAAAAGGTTGACGTCTCGCTTTCGTCAAAGCAAAAAGACGGATGATTGATTCACAATTACTTAATTCTAGTATGTTCTGTTCTATAGCTATAGTAGCTAAATCTGACGTTCGTTCATCTTGCATTGTAGTACGTAGATAATTTTTTATTATCTTTAATTTCGAAAACGACCTTTCAGCACTTGCGACGGAAACGGGTAAAGTAAGGAGGATTCGCAAAGCAACATAAGTGTTTGGATAAACTGACGTTAGGCAGTTTTCGTGAATGTAATTTAATACCTCAATCGGTGAATCATTTCCAGTCATGAGCAGTAGAAGTATACATAGCTCATCTCGCAAAACTGTGGCATCGATGTCGCGCACATTTCCATCACTTAAAATCAATTGCATGGCCAATCTTTACAATTCCACAGCAAAGATTTATCATCCAACATTCGAACTTCATGGATGTTACATAAGAATCCAAAGTAATTATTACATTCATCAAGAATTTGAAAACGTGCTTCTATGCAAACAATAATTGTATCGATGGCCTGGTACGAAACTTTTTAATTGGATCATTTATTACATGATAATCATGCTCGTAATCAAAATCCACCTTTTTTCATTGCCTACGTATTTGCGCTTCAGCTTTAAAATTTTCTTCAACGCCTAGAATTTCTGCCAATTCCTCAGCATCTGTTATGAGTGAAGCACATCCTGAATCACATCAATGTTTTACGAAGTAGGACTTCAATTGAAGGGATTTTTAAGCAGAGTTTACATTTAGTGTAACACTTTGTAATGTTTTACTAGTTGCATTAATTTTGAATAAAACACCATGCCAGAAAACTACTAAGCATAGAAATTTGAAATCTTGTAATTTTGACATCAATGATTTAGCCATGTATCTAACTTCAGTTTTTAAATTGTCGTTCTGTAAATTTCAAATAACGCGTCATGAATTTCGCCTATCTGGTACCTTAGAGGTTTCACAACATCAGTCCTACTTCCCCACCTAGTGTCACTTAAAGGTTTTAAAATAAGTTGAGTGCAGTGCCCAGTTTAACAGAGTCGATCACCACTAAATTCAAACTAGGAGGATTGCATGGAACAAAAGAAGCACGCGGATTTATATCCTTGAATCTTTTTTGTACGCCGACGTTATTTCCTGCCATATTAGGACGATTGTCATATGATTGACCTCTAATATTGCTTATCTGCAGACCCAAACCCTTTAAAGAGGCTACAAGGAATTTGGCCAATCCCTCCCCAGTAGTATTTTCTACGGAAGCAAAGCCTAGCAATCTTTTTTAAACTTCAACAGGTTCATTCGATGGACATGAAACAAAACGAATTACAATAGAAGCTTGTTCAGTGTAACTTTTGTCACGAGTACAGTCAAGTATTACCGAATAATACTTAGCTAACATACATTTTTCTACAATTTGATTCTTAACTGAAACACCTAACATTTCAATGAGTTCATTTTGAATATTTTTACCGAGATAATGTGCTTGAATTTTCTTTCCATTTTCATTTTGAATTTGTATTCTCCTTAAAAGTTCAGCTATACTGTCATCAAATTTGGCAACCATTTTAATTAATTTCGAAAAATTTCCATTATTTGGCTTGTATAACTTATCAACTTTTCCTTTAAATGCTAAACATTGTTTACCAAGATATTTTAGATGTTCAACTATCCAAGTTAAAACCTTATACCAGAAATTTAGGATTCTTTGACTTCCGAAGAATAACTTATATTTCACAAAACATTTAATTTCAGGAAAAATTTGTTGAAAAAGTAATTCAAAATAATTTTGTATAATGTTTTTAATATTTGTTATGTATTCTCATAAGAACTCATTTTAATTCCAATTTTTAGTTGCGCTTTAACTACGGCCAACCAGTGCGCGGCCCGAACGCAAGCGCAGTAGGAAAAGGCGCCCACATTGGCATTACTGGTTTGCCAGACACTGTGTGATATCGCATTAGGCCACGTGGCAGGGTCATTACTGATAATGTACTTATCTGCAGTGCTTTCTACATTGTTTCGTGCTATTTCTTGTAGATCTACTGTTTCTACCTCTTGTATTTTGTTATTGTCTCCTCCCAGGTCTTCACTATGTTCAGGACCGACTTCTTCGTGACTCTCTTGACACTGAAACAGAATTTGCATGCGTTATTATT
>CAKNWT010268275.1:7613-20442 GCA_932066315.1 Andricus coriarius
GCGAGTTCTCCCACACCGCTGTGTTGAGAGCGTTCCCGACCGTGATCTGCACGTCGCACGAAAAACTTGTTCACACTAAAGTTGTTGGAAATAGAGTCACCTAAAACTTTGCCTTTTAAATGTGCCACTGATTTTCAATAAAAATAGTCAAAAAGTGGAAAAAACTGCGCCACTTTCCTAATTTTCCACACTTTTTGCTTATTGTTAGCGATAAATAATTTTTTTACAAAAATATCATCTGCATTTAAATTGTAGAGAATCTAATTCTCTACAAATTTTTTACTGACCTCTTTCATCGAGAAATGCAAAATACTCGTGCAAATCGACGAAAACATAAAATCCAAGATGACGGACACTTCCGGTAATTATTTCTGGGAAAATTTTGTGATTTCATCATCTGCTTCTCGGGGGGCACTTAACTGCGTCAAGAAATCTCAGCCCGCGGTTTCTCTGTTTCTTAAATCGCATTTGATCCAAAGTCATTGGGCTATTTTTCATCTTAAGATAACAAGTACACATCCTTAAAGATTTATACATTTGATATCATGAACTTATTATTATAACGTTGCGAAATGAGCATTGTTAAAAATAATTTTTTAAATCAAAGAAAATTTTCCCGTCGTTAATTGTAACTAATTTTGGAAGAGTACTGAAGGCGAAATTTACAATAAAATATTTCAGGTTAAAATTGATTATTTTGACAACAGTTATTCAAAGTTTAACTTTTTGGTTTCTCTTTAGGTAAAATTTGCCATTCTGATTTAATCCTAATGTTGTAGGGCTCATTTTATTCATAGAATATGTCTCTAAAAATCTCTTTGGTATGTTTTTATTTTAAAAAAGGTTTTAAGAAAGTTGTTAATTAATTCAGTAATTGTATAATTCGTGAAGAAAAGTTTTTCAGTAAAAACGTACTAAAGAGATTTGAAGGGTATCCTTCGAAGAATATAATGAGCCCTGCAACATTAGTCTTAAATAAGTATGGCAAGTTTTACCTAAGGAGAAAACAAAAACTTAAAATCAAATATTCCTAAATAAGCACCTTCAACCTTAAATATTTTGTTCTAAAGCTCGCCTTCAGTGCAATGCTTAAATTAGTTACAATAACAATAGGAATATTTTTATCGATTTTGAAAATAATTTTTAATAATCATCTTTTTTGATCTTCAGATAACTAGCGTATATCCTTAAAAAGCTGTATATTTAATATCACAAAGTCATGGACTATATAATTCGTAGTTACAGAGAACAAACATTAGACCTGAACTGTCTGAACGTTGAGAAATGTTATTTTACACACTAATTACCGTCTTCGTCGGCATCGTCGTCCCCATCTTCTCCCACCTCGATTTCCTTCTCATTATCCTCATCAGTTTCCATGGCCTCTTCGATCTCTAGGGTTGCAGGCCTGCTGCTCTTTCGAAATCGCTGCTTTGTTGCTCGAATAACTTCCTGCGTTTCACTTTTGGATTCTGCGACGTTGATGGGGCACATTTTTTCTGCGTATAAAGAGAGGAGGAATCAATCAAATAAACTAAATACTATCTGAATTTCGAGGAATATTAACTTACCATACATAATGTAAGATACGACCGTATTTCTAAATTCTGGTAGAAATGCACAAAGGCGCTGGTTGGAACATTGTTCGTTGAGTTGAACGACTTCCTTCAGCCGCGATTCCTAAATTGCCAACTTTTTGAACTCCTGCTTTAATCTGAGCCAGAGTTCTGCTGGTGCACGACGCGATCGCATTCATTAGGTTCTGTCCGCTATTCCTAGTTCAAATACTAAAATAAAAGATGATGTATTTATTCGATTAAACTTCACTAGAAAAATACAACATTTCAATAATGCTTTCTCAATTTGTTTGTTTGTGTAATCGTTTTGTATTAGGATTTGTTTAACATTTTGTAATTCCTTTTGTAATTTATCTTTATTTGTTATAGAGACAGCTCTGTACAAAAGGGAATTGATGACCGATTGCTTTTGAGATGGGTGGTGGTGGGAGGAGGCATGTAGGTATCTGTTTTTATGGGTGGGTTTTCTGTAAACTTCATGTCCTAATGTGTTATAAGATCTTTTGTAAACTAGTACGTCTAAGAAAGGCAATTTTCCGTTCTGTTCAATTTCCATGGTGAACAGGCTCGGTCAACTCCCATGTAAAGAAATGGCTAAAAGTTAGGACATAGGCGCGCGGGTTGAGAGGCATTGCGGGGCACGATATTAGTTCTGTGGCCCATCGCAGATAGCGCAGACTTTCAACGCCAACGGGTTAAAGCGCGTGCGCGGCAAATTGTTTTTTGTGGCTTGGCTTGGCTTGCTGTCAAATGCTGTCTCCTGAAAAATTGCGATTTTGTTGGTTATGTAGTTCTGTACTGCAATCCTTCAAATAAAGGTAGAATGAAGTGAATCAGAAACGTAAAATGGGAAATAGAATGATAATTATATTTAATTTCCTATTTTCCGTTTCTTATTTCCTTCATTTTGTCTTTAGTTTTCTTTTTTTGTTGAAATATTTTAGTATTCAACACATGTAAGGAAGCGACATATACATATATAAAGACCAACACATGCACGCGCCCTTAGTTCTCTGGCTGATCGCAGATGGCGCTACTTTTCGCCAATTCTTTACATGGGAGTTGACCGAGCCTGATGGTGAACTTCATATTAGGGTGTAATTGATTGATGAAATCGAAGAACTTCTGTAGTTCGTCTAGTCCATGTCTCCAGATGACAAAAGTGTCGCCAACGTAACGGCAAAAACATTCCGGTTTGAGCTTGGATTTGTTAAAGATTTTAGTTTCTAGATTTTCCATAAAAATGTTGGCTATTACAGGTGAGATTGGAGATCCCATTGCTGCTCCTGAAGTTTGTTCGCAGAATTGGTTATTGAAAGAGAAGTAGGTATTATTGAGGCAGTGTTCTATCAAAGGTATGAAATCGGAGGGAAAGTTTGCAAAGGATTTAATAATATCGATTGTATCAGAAATTGGTACTTTCGTAAAGAGAGATTCTACGTCGAAGCTCACTAATATGTCTTGGGGTTGAATGTGGATCTGTTGTATCTTTCTGGTGAAGTCAAAAGAGTTTTGGACGTGCGTGATAGAGTTTCCTGTGAAAGGATTCAGTTCTTTGGCGAGAAAGCGTGCTAGGTTGCAAGTTGGTGAGTTTATTGCGCTGATGATCGGTCTGAGTGGAATGTTGTTTTTGTGGATTTTTGGGAGTCCGTAAAGTCTTGGACAGGTGGGATTAGTAGGTATTAATTTAGATATTGTTTGGCTGTCAAATTTAGAGTCTTTTAGAAGGGTTTTTGTTTTGCTGACTATTGTTTTTCTAGGATCTTTTTAAAGTTTTTCATATGTATCGTCAGTTAGAAGGTCCATGATTTTATTGTTATAGTCTTCTTTTTTCATTATAACTGTTGTGTTGCCTTTGTCTGCGGGTAATATTATGACGTCTTTATTCTGGTTAAGTTCTTTCATTGCTATTTTTTCTTGTTTTGTTAACTTTGAGGAAGAGAGTTGGGCTTGGCGTAAGATGTTGGCCATACTACAACGTATGTCATTCGCTTTTTCGGGTGGAAGAGTATATATTGTGGATTCCATATTACTGATGATTTCTTCTTTTTGGATTTTGGCAGGAGCTACTGCAAAATTATGTCCTTTAGATAAGGCTGAAATCATTTCATTGCTGAGAGCGTGGTTAGAGATGTTTTTACTGTGTTAGTTAATGCTTCGTGCCTTACTATAAGTAATTTGTCAAATTTTATGTTTTGTTTTTGAGTAGAAAGATCTTTCATCCGTTGGGATTGGTCAAATGATATGCGGTCCAAAGTAGACCATATGTCAAATCTGAGAGTGTTTGATAGGAAAAGGCGAAGTTTTTATGGTTTTTTGGAGATAGTGTGCAAGACAAATTTGGTGTGTTGTAATCTTTCTTTTAAGAGAAGCAAATTTGTTTTATGTAGAATTGATTTGGATTTAGATGTTTCCAAATGGTTTTTCAACTGTAAGAATTTTGGGACGATATTATTGTCCCTACACCGTTTTAAGAAAGCTGAAGATGTTAGTAGCTTAGCTTGAGAAGACCTGATCTTAGTAAAAGTATTAGTTTTAGTAAGAAAACTCCCCCCGTAGAGTTCTTTAATAATAGATTTAATGCTTTCACGATGATTCATTATGATAAATCTAAATTAAAAATTTAAAGCTTTTTCGGGTTTCAATCGTGTGCAAAACTAAGAGATTGCCGACGTTTCGTGAGCATTGCAGTTCACTTCTTCAGGGCTGACCTGAATCTGAATTTCAGGTTATGTTGTTCTTACGTATATTCTCTACCATGCCTGTGATTGGCCAGAGCGTCCCATGGTAGGGACTGCTGGAACTTGATTGGCCAATCAAGTCTTTTTTAAAAAACCCGGGAGGACGGAAAGCCAAATTGGATTGGTATTATATCCATTGTCCCTATTAATGCTATTAGGGTGTTTTAAGATTTCGATTGCTTCTCTATGTTTTCTTGGAAAAATATTGTGTGTTTTTGCGATGACGGTTGTTTTGTCAAACAAAATGCTATGCCCTGTTTAAATATGATGCTCAGCTAGTGCTGATTGCGTGAAATGTTTTGGCCTGACTTTACTCTCATGTTCCTTTGCACGTTGGCTCACCGCCCTCCCGGTTTCTCCAATATAGACTTTGCCACAAGAACAAGGGATTTTATATACTCCCGGATCACTGAGAGGTGCCTTTTCATCTTTAGGATTGTTTAGAAGTTGTCCTAATTTTGCAGGTGGTTTAAATATGGTTTGGAGGTTGTGTTTGTTGAGAATTCTTCCTATTTGTTCTGTGATACCTTGAATGTAGGGTAGGATTATGGTACTTTTTCTCTGTCGGAAAATTGCCTTTCTTAGACGTACTAGTTTCCAAATATCTGATAACACATTAGGACATGAAGTTTACAGAAAACCCACCCATACAAACAGATACCTACATGCCTCCTCCCACCACCACCGATCTCAAAACCAATCGGTCATCAATTCTCTTGTGTGCAGAGCTGTCTCTATAACAGATAAAGATAAGTTACAAAAGGAATGACAAAATGTTAAACAAATCCTAATACAAAACGATTACACAAACAAACAAATTGAGAAATCAATAAGAAAATACACTCAAAAAAACAAGTCAACACAACCCAATAAAGAAAGACAGAGAAAAAATACCATAATCCTACCCTACATTCGAGATATCACAGAACAAATAGGAAGAATTCTCAACAAACACAACATCCAAACCATATTTAAACCACCTGCAAAATTAGGACAACTTCTAAACAAGCCTAAAGTTAAAAAGGCACCTCTCAGTGATCCGGGAGTATATATAATCCCTTGTTCTTGTGGCAAAGTCTATATTGGAGAAACCGGGAGGGCGGCGAGCCAACGTGTACGGGAACATGAGAGTAAAGTCAGGCTAAAACATTTCACGCAATCAGCACTAGCTGAGCATCATATTGAAACAGGACATAGCATTTTGTTTGACAAAACAACCGTCATCGAAAAAACGCACAACATTTTTCCAAGAAAACATAGAGAAGCAATCGAAATCTTAAAACACCCTAATAACATTAATAGGGACCATGGATATAATACCAATCCGATTTGGCTTTCCGTCCTCCCGGGTTTTTAAAAAAAGACTTGATTGGCCAATCAAGTTCGAGCAGTCCCTACCATGGGACGCTCTGGCCAATCACAGGCATCGTAGAGAATATACGTGTTTGGTGAAGTGATGTCTTACGTGTATACCATCGAATTCCACAAACTTGAACTACCTCATGTTCATATGTTGGTAACGTTCAAACCAAATTCCAAAATAACGAATCCCAATACTGTGGGTCAATTCGTTTCAGCTGAAATCCCCAATCCGAATCTGAATAAAAGATTGCATGACATTGTAATGAAGCATACGATTCATGGTCCATGTGCTGATTGGTGTAAGGTGAACGGAAAATGTTCGAAGCGTTTTCCAAAACCTTTTCAATAAGAAACGACCATGGATAAACATGGTTATCCACAATATCGTCGGAGGAATACTGGCATTCTTTATGAGAAAAATGGGAGTTTAGTGATTGACAGTCGAAACTTTGTTCCATATTCTCCCAGTTCATCCACTGTCTTCAAGTGAATCATGTGAATGTGGAAGTTGTTTCGTCAATCAATGCTGTCAAGTACATATACAAGTACATTTATAAAGGCAGTGATGCTGCATCATTCGTTATCGAGAATGATGCCTTTTAAAAAAGAATAGACCATGATGAGATTCGTGATTATATTGAAGCTCGATATGTAGGTCAAAGCGTTATTATCAACAATGATCTTGATGATACCCAAATAAGATCTGCTTTACAAAAATCAACAATGCCTCTTGATTACCTACAGTTGTCTAACCGAGACGATGATACTAAGCAATACTTGTACTCGGATATTCCTCGACATTACGTGTTCAAAAATAACTCTTGTTGATGGACAAAAGGTCAATCGATGGGAAAAACGGAAAAGTTTTCACAACGTGATTGGTTGCATGTATTCCGTCAGGCCTGCTCAAACTGAACTTTTCAGTCAACGTATTTTGTTATTGAATGTGAAAGGAGCAACCAGTTACGAAGATTTGAGAACTGTGAACGGTGAAATTCATCAAACTTTCACAGCTGCGTGTTTAGCAAGAGGTCTCATAGAAGATGCTGCTGAATGGAATCGAGCAATTAATGAAGCTAAGTCATGGATGATGCCGAGACAACTTTTCAGTCTTTTTGTACGAATCCTTATTCATTGCTAACCTGTTCACCCAAGAGATCTTTGGGAAGAATTCAAAATCGCTTTATCAGAAGATTATATCAGACGATTCGGGCATGCAACTAGCACAATAAGAGCTTATTCTAAAATAAAAGAGATGTTAGAGAAATAAGATTGGGATCTATCGAAATTTTCGGAAATAAATAAAATAAGAACAAAATTCGAAGAAGAAGAGCACGAGCAACTTTTGCAAGAAATATCGATTGGACAAAACCAATACGATAAGCTGAATGTGAAACAGAAAGAAATTGTCTATTTGATTCTCCGAGTTGCAAAACGATGTGATACTTTTGGGAAATGTCTTTACATAGACGGACCACGAGGATCAGGAAAAGCTTTTCTTTATACATCTCTGTTCTACTTGTTGAAAGGTCAAAGTAGGAATATTTCCAGGATGGCCTTCACTCGACTTCCAACACTTCAGCTCAATCAAAAGAAGGAAAAAGACTGAAAGAAGTAGACGTATTCATTTGGGACGAAGCACCGATGGCACCACGTTTTTCACTCGAAGTCATGGACAAAACATTGCGTGATTTCATGTCTAATGATTTGCCTTTTGGCGGAAAGATTGTTCTTTTGGGTGGTGACTTCAGGCAATTGCTGCCCGTAAATGAACGAGCAGCTCGCAGTGACACGGTCAACTCATCAATCAAATTCATTACTTTTTGGAACTGTTTTAAAATGCACTGTTTATCGGAGAACATGCGAGCTTTACCAGAAGAAAAAGAGTTTTCTCAATTTCTTTTTGGTATGGGCAATGGTACTTTAATGACAATTCGGAAAATATTCAGATTCCCGATAGATGTATTGCGGATATTAATTCTGATTTAGTTGCAGATACATATGGTGATATAATAGAAAACACAATACAGAATTGCGTCAAAACACGTTATACTTTCCGCAAGAAATATAGATGTTGATGAGATTAATCGCAAAGTCATTAATTTACTTGATGAAGAAACAGAACAAATTTACAGCATTATAGATAGTACGGAAACGACGGGTGACGAGGAGACATCAATCATGAGGCCATACTGACGGAATATTTGAATACTTTTAATCCTACGAACTTGCCACCTCATGAATTGCGATTGAGAAAATACGCAGTGATAATGCTGATAAGAAATTTAACCATAAGTGAAGGGCTTTGCAATGGGACTAGATTGCTCGTATTAAAAATCGCTTATCTTAGTCGGATAACACTGTACTGTGAAAATACTTATCTATTTTCATTCAAAAGGACACGATTTCCAGTCAAAGTAGCCGGTCAAAATTAAGTTTTTCAAGGGATTTTTGCCTAATTAGAAAACTGCGAGTCTCAATATATTCAAAAAGTTTGATATAATATAATATATGAATATAATGAAATGTCTACCATAGACGAAAATTTAATTTATATTCGAGATGGAAAGAATTAAATTCGATATTTTTAATAAGTACTTAGCCTTCGAAATGGGGCTTGATTTAAATGATATATGCTTCTAATTGTATTCATTTTGTATTTGTATATTTTCAAGAGGTGGCATATTGCTTCTAATTTAGCTACATTTTATGAATAATTCAATTCAAAAATGCATTGAAAAATATTTTAATAAATCTTATATGACATTTGAATGGATTTAAATTTGAGTACACTTAAGTAACGTAATAATAGAATTTCCGCGCGCGTAACGCGCGGTATGTTCTAGTACTTTAAATTTAATAAAAGTTAACTACGTTAATTAAGACAGATATAAACACTTGCGACGAGATCATTGGGACCCAAAATTATTACAGAACGGAAATAATTAGATAGAATTTCCAATATTTTAAATCGAGCGCTCGTTTGTTCTATGAGTTCCAAAGTTCGTATCGCGACCAAGCATCGAGTATTGGATGATAGGAAGATTTACTCGGGTTGTAATAATGAGTAGTAGTTTCTTTATTTTCACCTTTCTCTTCTTTGTCTTTCTTAAATTCCTTATCGTCTTTCCTCCCCTTTTTACTTTTCTTTTCGTTTTTGCTAATTCCAGTTTTCTCCTTTTTCTTAGTTTCCTCCTTTGGACTTGCTTTCGGCTTGGGAGCTAATGGAAAAAGATTGAGTAAAGAAATATTAAGAGTTTAAAATTCAGGGTTGCTACAAAATCCCAATTCCTAAATTCCCCAACTTTACCCTGACCGTTTTATTTTTTTATTTTAGGTATAAAAACCAACTTACACCTAAAATATCAATAATGTTAATGCAAAAAAAGGTTTGCTTTTAAATTTTACGAGGGGCCATCCAACAATTACGTAAAACATACGTCAAATACATGAGTCTACAATCAAAGTTTGCAAATCAAAGTGATAAATCCTGAACTAAAAATGGAAGAATTTAATGTTTAGTTGAAAACAATAATTTTCAATCAACAAAAATGAAATTTTGAATAAAATATTTAAATATTCAACAAATTTTTAAACCAAAAAATAAGAATTTTCAATAAATTAGTTGAATCCTCCAATAAAACAGACTAATTTTCAAATAAAAACGAAGGATTCGCAGCCAAGAAAATTAGTTATATGTCCATAAAGAACAAAACTTTCAGCCAAAATGTTGAATTTTGAATCCAAAACGACGAATTTTCCTGCAAACCAGTAGAGTTTTCAAAGCGAAAATATGAATTTTTAATAAAATAGTTGATTTTTTCTTAAAATAATTAAATTTTCATCCCAAAAAGACGATTTTTCAACTAGAAAAAGATAAATTTGCAAGCCAAAATGGAATAGTTACATTTTCAGTTAAAAAAATTAATTTTTAACTGAACAAATTATTTTTCATTCAAATACTTGAATTTTTTAACCAAAAGATGAATTTTGTACCAATTAAGACAAGTTGCCGATAAAATACATGCATTTTCAACTAAAAAAAAAAAAACATTTCCGACAAAAAATAGAAAAGTTAAAATGGTCAAAAAGTGAAATTTTAGGAAGAAAGAACTAATTTTCAAAAAGCAGTTAAATTTTCAACCTAAGAAATGAATTTTTAACCAAAAAGATAAGTGTTCAACCAATGAGATTAATTTAATGCCAAAAAGATGAACCTTCAGCAAAAAATGTTAAATTTTCTGCAAAAAAAAAATTCACTTTTCACAAAATACATGAATTTTCAACGAAACATTTGAATTTTTAAAGAAATTTTCAAGCTGAAACTTAAATTTTCAACAAATAAAATGAACTTTCAACTAAAAAGATGAATTTACAAGCCAAAATGGAACAGTTACATTTTTAGTTAAAAAAATTAGTTTTGAACTAAAAAACGAATTTTCAACAAAAGAGTTACATTTTTTAACTAAAAAATCAACTTTTAACTGAAATGATTAGCCTTCAATCAGAAAATTTTTTAAATTTAAATACTTCAATTTTTAAACCAAAAGATGAATTTTCTACCAATTTAAGACAAGTTTCCGATAAAATACATGTATTTTCACTAAAAAAATACATTTTCAACCAAAAATAGAAAAGTTAAATTGGTAAAAAAGTGAAATTTTAAGAAGAAAGAACTAATTTTCAAAAAATAGTTAAATTTTCTACCAAAGAAATCAATTTTTAACCAAAAAGATAAATGTTCAACTAATGAGATTATTTTTATGCCAAAAAGATGAACCTTCGGCAAACAATTTTTAAATACAACTTCCTTCATTTCATTTGAAAATCTTAAAAATACATATAAGTCCTTGAAAAATTAAAGACGAATTTTTTAAATTTCTTAACCAATTGTCTGAAAATCGATTTTAAATTTGCTTTTAAACTTCATTCAATATGACTTCCGTTTTCGGCATAAAGGTGTTTGGTAGCTGTGATTGTGTGTTCCTAAATTTAGTGAATTACAGTGAGATTTGAGGTCAGTAAATGGGCAGAGTGTGAAGGAAGGGTTTTTGGAGTGAATGATTTAATGTTCAAAATAATAGAAGTGAAGAAGTGAGTGATATTTTGAGCGTTTGAGTCTGTTTTAGATAGCCTGAGAGGTTAGTTTGTGTGACGGGTGGAGCAGGTTGGGGAGACCGGTGCAACCCAGTAGCAGAGCCAGGTCAGGGTAGGTAGAGAAAAGTACGGAAGGAGACAAGGTAGCAGGGTGAGATAGTAGAGTGGCGACAGAAGTTAAGCAACTTACGTAGGGCTTGAATAGAGATGAATAGGATGATTTGACCTGGGTAGGAAGGAAGATTCAGTATAACTTAAGGCAAATAGCGGAAGAGGAAAGAAGTAAGTGAAAAATAACGTGGGTTAAGTATGGCGGAATAAGGATTAAAGGTGTATGGTGGGAATGGGATGAAGTAGTAATGATAGAGACGTGGCTAGATGAAAGGGGATGGGAAAGAGTAAGGGCAAGGTTACCAAGAGGTTACAAATGGCAAGTCCAAAATGCAAAAAGGAAAAATAAAAAAGGCAGAGCAATGGGAGGAACGGTGATGGGAGTAAGGAACGAATGTATAACAGGGAAGGATGAGGAACAGAGGAAAGAGTAAAAAGAAGGAATAATAGTAGAAGAGGTAAATATGGGAGGAGAGAAGTGGAAGGTAGAATGGGGTGGAGAGCGAGGAAGAAAATCCAAAGACAAGATACTGAATAGGGAGGGAAAGAAAATGTTAAAGAGTCTAGGGGAGACGGGATGGTTTATTCTAAACGAAAGTATAGAGGAGGATGAGGAAGGGGAATATACTCGTTCAGGAGGAAAGAGAGGAACGGTGATTGATTATGTGGTAGTGGACCTCGCGGTAAGAGAGATGGTTAAGAAACTAGAGCTAGGGAATTATATGTATAGATTCGGATCACTTTCCCATAATATTGAAAGTAGAGGGAGAAATAAGTAATAACAATAAGGCTGAAAAGGAAGAAGAAGTAAAAAGAGCAGGAAGAGGGGATTGGTCAATGAAAGGTAAAGAAACGTTTAAGGAAAAAGACAGGAATATCAAAATGGGGGAAGGAAATGTAAACGAGGAAATATAAATAATGATAGAAGAAATAAACAGAGTATTAGAGTGCACCAGAAAAAAGAAGTTAGTGAAGAAGGGAATTAAGATAACGGAGAAAAGAGACAAGTAGTGGAGTAGAATATAGAAAAAAGAAAAGGAGTATACTGATTTGTATGATCAAAAAGAAAGAGATGGAAAATAAAAGGTTAGAGGAAGTAGCGGAGAAGGCTAGGACGGAAGAAGTGGTTTGGAAGGTGGTAAATAGAGAGAGAGAAGAAAAAGAAAAAGAGTAAATCACGATATTGAGATGGTAGAATGGAAACAATATCTTATGGAATTACTAGGAGGGGTAGAGAGGAAAGTTAGGAAAGGAGTAAAAGATGTTAAAGAAACAAACGAGGAGGAGTGCAATACAAGGGAGGCAATTGTCAAGGCATTAAGGATGATGAAAGATGGAAAGGCACCTGGTATATATGACATCCCAAGTGAAGTCTGGAAATATAGGGGGGCAGAATTAGAGGAATGGACAAGGATAATGTGCAATAGAGTATAAAAAGGAGAGGGGTGGCCAGAGTTATAGAAAGAAGGGGTAGTGATACCAATTGTGAAGAAAGGCAAAGGGCACGATGTTAAAGATTAAAAAGGAGTGATACAAATGCCATCATTGTATAAAGTATATGTTACTGTTTTATCGTAGAGTTTTAAGAAAGAAGTTGAGGAAAAAAAGATAGAGCCTCCGAATCAGACAGGGTTTAGAAAAGGGATGGGGGTGATGGACAACATATATGTTCGGAACTATCTAGTAAATAAGAGGATTAAAAGGGAGAAAGAGGCAATGGTTGCAATGTTTGTGGACACAAAGGCGGCGTTTGACTCATTAGACCGAGGCGAGATAGAAAAAATTATGGTGAAAAAAGGGATACGAGAAGGATTAATAAATTAAATAAATAAATATATTAATATCAGACTTGGAAGGAGAAATGAAGAGAAAAGGGTGGGGAGGAGTTAGGATAGGGAACGAAAAGATATATACACTCCCTGGCGGACCGGCTGAACGCAA
>CAKNWT010268276.1:0-12691 GCA_932066315.1 Andricus coriarius
GGCGCTAAACAATATTATTTATCATTAACCCAAAGAGCGAGCACAAAAAAGTTGAAACAGTTTCTGGATCTTAAGCGTTCAGGCTTCCCACTACTTAAAAAAATTTCAAATATCGTGTGTAGAACAGGGTTAAATCGCCATTTGTTTATTAAAAAATGATATAAATTAGCAACAATAACAAATAGCACGTTTTTAAGAATTTTATTGTTAAATGCATTTATTTTTCACCATTCCCTAAAATTTTCATCAATTTTCCGTGTATAGTTTACGAAATAATAATTTGTTAATCAAACGATGCAGAAATGTTTAATCAGACATTGTAAATAAACAAATGCATTTTTCTCAAAAAAATGTTTAACATGCTCTTATACTAATGAGTAGATTATTTTCCAATACTTAGTTTTAATTTTTCTTCCAACATTAAACATCGTAGGCTCACTTGGGAAATTTCTACTCAGTTGCAAATGATATTGTGCAGGTAGATACAACACAATTAGTCCAAAGAATTATATGCACTGTAAAAGCGCAGAAGGATTTAAAGACGTGCTTTAATCACGAACTACCCTCTTTTCCACTTTCCATCTTCGATGATAAAGGTTTAATGAGAAAGACAAAAAAATCTGCGTTGTACGACATATTCGAAACTCTCGAAGATAACGAAATAGATATTTCAGAATACACATATGTCCTTGATGGTGGTTATTTAATTTACCGCGTAGTGTGGCCAAAGAAAGGCACTTTTGCAGATGTTTATACATCTTATATTACCTTTATTCGGAAACATTACGGAAATTACGTTGTAGTCGTGTTTGATGGTTACTCAACAAATGAGGCTAGTACGAAGACGTACTCTCTCTCAAGCGGAAAAAGATATATTCTTTTTAAAAGAAGGGCAAGGAAATATTAAATCTCGAAATTATAGTTCACAACGCTTGCAAAATTGTGGTTTCTTGAAAAAATGCAAGAAATCAGTTCTATTTGCCCATGCATTCAGCGGGTGTGATACTACGTCCTCTTTCTTTGGATATGGAAAACTAAAAACGACTAATTTGCTCAGGAAGGATATACTCTTGGAAAAACTTGAAGTTTTGTGACGTTTTTTAACAACCCTGTTTCGAGACATGATGAAGTTGCAGTCGCGGGGGGACGCTTTATTTTGGCGTTGTATAAGGCCCCATCCTCTGAAATTAGTCTGAATAATTATAGATTTGTTTCTTTTAACAAATCTGTGAGTCAGTCTAGTCATGCTGTCCTTTCGTCTGGACTTCCGCCTACTTCTGCTGCTGCTCGTCAACACTCTTATCATGCTTTTCATCAAATTCAAATGTGGCGAGGGATAGAACTTGACCCAGAAGAGTGGGGTTGGTGAAAAAATAGTAACAGCTTATCACCCGTTTACACAACAGAAGCACCAGCTGCAGCAAGCCTGATGAATTTGATTATTTGCTCATGCAATGGGGTGTGGAAAGCGATGTGGATGCGCAAAAGCTGGTCTACGATGTTCAGTCATGTGCCTCAACTGCCAAGGTCAAGGTTGTCTTAATGCAGAAGAAGAAATCACTGATGATGAAGACATAATTGAAGATTAGGCATATTATTATGAGCGAAATATTCATTCGCAAAGTCAAAACTTTTGAAATAAGCCCATGATACAATATGCAACTGACACTGACAATGTCTGAAATTATATCAACAAAAGAACATAATTTTTATTCCGAGTAATATTATCAACCAAAGATAAGTGGAATAGGCCTACAGGGGAAACCACAATATAAAAAAAAACGCACCAAAAACTCTACCTCAGGGGTGGTGTGGAAATGAGATCCCAGTGCTTGTACGTGCACTTTAAAAATATTAATGATGACTTTCCAAATTTACGTAATAAAAAAAATGTATTGGTTCTAAAAGAAAATTTTTTGCTCTACAAATTTTCTTCTATGCATTTTTGTCCAAAAACTACCCGTTTATGAGTTATGGGCCGAAAACTAAACGCGCGAGTACATTTCGCACAACACGCCAATACAGCCCCCCCCCCCCCCACACCTGGAGCTGATTACGCATCACCTATGGCCTGTACAGCAAAAGTATATAGAACCTTTTTTATTAAATATTCTATTCTAAATATTTTTACTCCTATTCATTGTTGTCCTCCGACGCATTCTTTTGTATATAATAGCCAAAACCCAGCACTACTACCCGTCTAAGGGATGTTTTTCGAGGCTAGGGGTGTATGTGGCACCGATCTAATGGGGAACTTATTTGGTATTTATTTCTCATACCATCAGGGATATTATCATGACGAAAAAAGAAACTTTATCCTTTTTTTCTGGAAAAAGTCTAATTTCCCCGGACTAGTGATAGGCTCTGGTAACCTATTATAAGCTAACTGCGGATAAAAGTGTTAAATTTTACGTAGATATTTTTTTAAATACTTTTTAATATTTTCGTTCTCAATATTGAACCCGATAAATGTTTTTTTCTTTTTTAAATTCTGGCTTCAGATTCGTAATCAGCGCCCTCGAAACCCCGTAGATACCACGCTTTAAGTAGATTCAATAATCCTTTCATAGAAAGTTGGTGCAGGGCGTTACCGTGACATTTAAGCGTTAGATTAGTTGAGCCTCCTTACACCGTACGCTATCCCCTGGCGTAAACTGCTCTAGTGGGGGCAGAGTGGAGATAAGCGTAACTGAGACGTAACCTTGGCGCATGAGAGGGAGAGACACTGGACGCTTGCTCTCTACTCTACTACGCCTGCAACTAGCATACGGTGTAAGTAGGCTCCACAAGGCGATCTCATCGACGATGGGCGATCTGTGTTTATTTCAACTCGAGATGTTTGTTTTCATAAGAAGCTTAGGGGAAGTATATGCATTCATACTTCGGTATATATACGATTCCTTTGACTCATTTTTTAACATTTTTCATATTTTATTCATATGTTGAACAATTCATTTTCGATTTAACGTTTCAGAATTAGTTCATTTACATTTCAAAATGTTTGAAAATTTCCAAATTTTGAGTACCATTTAGTTCTTAATTAAAGCTTTTGACATTTCGGAAAATTTGTGTTTGGATTTTTTATTTGTGTTTGTATTTTTTATAATAAATTTGGTTAATTTTTTAATTAAAACCGAACTTTGAAATATTATGCAATTGAAAATATGATTTCCTTCATTTCAATACTTAGTTTTCATTTCAATCCAGTTTGATCCAGTTTTAGGCTTGAAGTCGTAGTTTCGAAAATTAATAATTGCTTAAACCATTTTTATAAACAAATGCAGAGTTTGTTTATATTTCAACAAATAGGCATAATTAAAAAAGAAATTAACTAAGAATATCTTTGCGATGACGCTTTTCTATGGTGCTTTGAAAATTCCCAAGAGTTATTATTTTAACAATTTTTATAAACAAATTCATAGTTTGTCTACTTTTCAACAAATAGGATCAATTTGTTTAAAAAATTATCTGAGAATATCTTTGCGATGACTCTTTTCTATGTTGCTTTGCAAATTCTCAAGAATGATGATTTAAACAATTTTTGTAAGGAAATTCAGAGTTATCTATTTTTCAACTAATAGGCTTAATTTGTTCACGAAATAAACTCAGAATGTCTTTTAGATGATTTTCTTTTCATGACTTTTTGTGAATCCCCAAAAATTATTTATTTAAAACTAAGATTTTTTTTATAATAAATTTTGTTTTTCAACGAATAGGTGCAATGTTTTTACAGAATTAACCGAGAATGTCTTTGCGGTGACTCTTTTCTATAGTGCTTTACAAATTCCCAATAATTATGATTAATTTAAACTATTTTTGTGAAGAAATTCAGAGTTTTCAATTTTTAACGAATAGGCTTAATTTGTTCTAAACAATTTTCTTAAACAAATTCAGAGTTTGGCTATTTTTTAGCTTACATTAAAACATACATGCAGCTATAACCTTTTTAATAATAGGCACAACTTTTCTATCTGAACTATAACATTAAAATCAAAAGCATTTAAACAAATTATACATATTAAACAAATTCATTTTTATAAGAAAATATATGCATAATACATCTAATAAGAATTACGAAACCAGTACAAATTTTAATAATAGTAAAAACTTTTCTTTTAATTAATTTCAGTCTTTTTTCTTTTTGTCAATTGCTTCCAGTACTTTAATAATCTCTTCAATAAAATGATATTGTGCTTTTTTAAGATTTTCTGATATAATTTATCACATGCAATATATTTTCCCCTCATCTTTACTGTGATGTAATATTAACACTAGAAGTACCGGGCGGGGTCAATTGACCCCTTTCGATTTTTGAAGTGGTAAATCGCCGCAGTGGTTATTGCTTGCAGAGAGATGGCGTTTTGTGACTTTTAATTATTTATAAATAGGAGTATTTGACCATTTTTTCGGAAATATTGGATGCGCACTATAAAAAAAATTGACTTTTTATAGTCTGTTACCGGCAGGGGTCAATTGACCCCTATAGCGTTTTGGCTGGCATTTCATTACTTTTTTTCCACTTCTGCGCATCAGGTCTAATTTATATCGCTTCTATAACGTGTGTGTGATATTTTTAATCCTGAAAAATATTCCTGCTCTTCTATTTAACAAGGAAATATATGATATACTGCCTGCTGAAGTTTGCATTTATGGTCGGTTCTTCTTCTACTCTGCTTTAAAACATTTTCGGACTATCAGTTCTACTACCGGTGTATAACATTCTACGTTTATAGTAAAGCGCTAGGAATAACCACATTTCGACTGTCCCGAAGAATAAGTCACTAACCAATTTTTCCGAAAACAGAGCGTATCAACTGTATTATGCGTCGCTAGCGTGTTGCATCTCGATTTAAAAATATATAGAGATACGACACTCTAGGGAAGTAAAATATAGTTGATAAACTCTGTATATGGAAAACTTTGTTAGTGACTTATTTTTCTGGACAGTCGATTTGCAGTCAGTTGAAATGTACGGCGTCTACTCGGAACGGGGAGTACAGCGCAGCGGCACCACATGATTTAGCTTGCTGTTGCAGTAGCACCAGAAGCGACGTCGGTAGGACTACGCTGGGGTAGGCATTTTCACTTCTTTATTGTACTTTTTCAGGGATCACTACTCTTCTCGACTTATATTAACGATGTAATATGAATATAGCATACTTCTGTCGTTAACTTTCGACGGTAGAAACTGTTTAAAATCATTATTTGACACCCAACGCAGGTAGGGGTCAATTGACCCCTCGTGGTAACCAAAGGTGTTAAAAAATCCCGGTACTTCTAGTGTTAAAAAATTTTAATGAATTCATTCTGTTTTTTGTTTCAATTTTTGTTTAATTCAAATAGCTGTCAAGCAAATTAGAAACAATTTACAATTTCACCTACAAGTTGAAACTTTTCTTATTATAATTATAAATAATGGAAAATTATGAATATTTAGAAATTATTTTTATATTTATTTTAGTTACATTTTCGACGTCTATGACTTTTTCCAAATTTAAACTATTTTTGAAATCTTTATCAATTCAAAATGATTTCATCTTGTGCTAATTATTTTTAAAGACAAAATTACAATTTTAATTATTATTTTGGCTAATTTGTTAATGTTTCTTTTTAAAATTATACAACATTAATTTTTTCGAAACGAATTTTTTTCATTAAAATAATAAACAATACAAATTATGAACATTTACAAATTTGCTTTATTTCAATTTTATTTACATTTCCAAAGACAATTACATCCTTACAATTTTAACTAGCAATAAAAATTTATGAACGTTTATAAATTTATTTTATTTAACTTTCAGTTACATTTTCAAAGAATATGACGTCCTTCTAATTGTAAATATTATTGAAATCTTAAACAATGGAAAATATGAATTTATCTGTGCTATTTTTATTAGAAAACATTAACATTTGAATTATTTCAAGAATTTAAAGAAGTTTAGAAAATTTATTAAAAAATGTGTTTACCCTTGGTTAATTTATCTTTAAAGAAAATTGAGTCAACTAAGAATAACTTTCCGATAATTCTTTTCTATGTTGCTTTATCAATTTACAAGAATTATAAATTATTTAAGCAATTTTGATTAAAAAATTAAGAGTTTGGCTATTTCTCAACGAATGGGCTCAATTTTTTCTCTGCAAATTTTAAAGAATGAATCATTATTTAAACAATTTTCATAGACACATTCAGAACAATTTGTTTACGGATTTAACTAAGATTATCTTTCCGATTACACCGTACTATGTTCTGTAAATGTACAAGAATTATTAATTATTCAAACAATTTCGATTACAAAATTTAGAGTTTGGCTATTTTTCAACGAATAGGCTCAATTGTTTACAGAATTAGATAAGAATATCTTTCCGGTGACATTTTTCTACAATGCTTTGCAAACTTCAAAGCATTAATTATTATTTAAACAATGTTAATAAACAAATTAAGAGTTTGACCATTTTTCAACGAGTATGCTCAATTTGTTTACGAAATCAATGAAAACTGGGTTTCAAATAACTCTTTCCTATGTATGATACTTAGAAAATCTACAATAATTATTAATTATTTAAACAATTTTCATAAAAAAATTATGAGCTTGGACTTTTTCCAACGAATAAGATAAATTAGTTCAGAGTATCAAGAAAGAATGTAATTCCAATAACTATTTTTTACGATACTTTGCATATATACAATAATTATTAATTATTTCAAAAATTTTCATAAAAATATTAAGAGTTTGGCTATTTTCCAAAGATTAGGCACAATTTGTTTAAGGAGTCAACTAAGAATATCCTCCCGATGACTCTTTTCTATATTGCTTTGTAAATGTACAATAATTATTAACAATTTAAACAAGTTTCATCAAAAATTCAGAATTTGGCTATTTTTCAACGAATAGGCTCAATTTTTTTCCAGAATTAACTAAGAATATCTTTTCGATGACAAATTAAGAGTTCGGCCATTTTTTAATAAATGGGCTTAGTTTGTTCACGGGATCACGAAGAATGTATTTCCAATCACTCTTTTCTACGGTACTTTGTAAATTTACAGTAATTATTATTTATTGAAACAATTGTTACAAACATATTCAGAGTTTGGCTATTTTTCAAGGAGTAGACTTAATTTTAACAGAATTAAATAAGAATATATTTCCGATGATTTCTTTCTAAATAATTTTCATAAACAAAGTAAGAGCTCGGCCATTTTTCAACGAACAGGATCAATTAATTAAGGGAATTAAGAAACAATGTATTTCCAATAACTATTTTCTGCGATATTATGCATATTTACAATAATTCTTAATTATTTCAACAGTTTTTATAAACATATTCAGACTTTGGGTATTTTTCAAGCAATAGGTACCATTTGTTTACGGAGGCGCCTAAGAATATCTTTCTGATTACTTTTTTCTATTTTGCTTTATAAATTTACAAGAATTAATAATTATATGAACAATTTATATTCAAAAATTAAAAGTTTGACCATTTTTTAACGAATAGGCTCAATTTGTTTACGGAATCAATAAAAAATGTTTTTCAAATAACCCTTTCCTATGTATGATACTTTGAAAATTTACAATAATTATTAATTATTTATACAACATTTATTAACAGATTCAGAGTTTGTCTATTTTTTTTAGGAATAGGCACAATTTGTTTACGGAGTTAACTACGTATGTTTTCCAAAGACTCTTTTTCTAGGTTGCTTCACAAATTCAGATTTTGGCTATTTTCAATGAATAGGCTAATTTTTTTGATAGAATTAATTAAGAATATCTTTCTGATGAATTTTTTTTATGTTGCTATGAAAAGTCTTTCTGATGACTCTTTTTTATGTTGCTTTGTAAATTTGCAAGAATTAATAATGATTTAAACCATTTACATTAGAAAATTTATAATTTGGTTATGTTTAAAAAAATAGGCTACCTTTTTTTACAGAATTAACTAACAATAACATTCCGATGAGTTTTTTTATATGATGCTTTGAAAATTTCCAAGAATTATTAATGATTTAAACAATTTTCATAAAGAAATCAAGAACTTTGCCATTTTTCAACGAATATGATCAATTAATTTAGTTGATCAAGATTTCTACGATGCTTCGCAAATATATAATAATTATTAATTAGTTAAACAATATTCATACATAAATTCAGAGTTTAGCTATTTGCCAACGAACAGGATACATTTTTTTAACCGAATTAACTAAGAATATCTTTCCGATGACTTTTTTCTGTGATACTTTGTAAAGTCTCAAGTATTATTAATTATTAAAACAATTTTTTCATATCTATAAAATTGATGTGAACGAGAGAAGTGAGCTAACGTTAGATCTTTTACTGCACTCTTAATGGTTGACTCTAAGAACTGAACATAGCAATGTAAAAGTCCGCGAAATTTGAAAATATAAAATGAAAAAGAAACTACCATTTAATAAAATAAAATGACTGAAACAATTACTATGTACGAAAATTGATTTACGTTAGTCAGATTCATTTGTTAATACAACATTATGTAGCTCAGGGAGCCAACATTGGCTACGAGCGGATCATCGTACAGTGTTTATGAGCGGATCATCGTACAATGTTTTGAGCTCCTCTTTGGTACCTTCCCCCAACGTTAGGAGTCGAAAGAGTCCGGTCGTTACCGATCATGTACGAAGCTGAAAAGAGCCGGTTGGCGCGCAATTTAAATGCCTACATTTAAAGTTTGATACCATTCGCATAGTTCATACATTAATTTTGAAAGAAAAGTATTGTCTTTTTTCAAAATGTTTGTAATTATTCATTCATGCTAATTATGTATACTTTAAGATTTAAAAAGTGCATAGGCGTATTTCAATTGATTAAAATGCTTATGAATATATTTTATTTTATTTTTAGAACTAATGTACGAACTGAAAACCCAATCAGAGGGCAATGCAATTAAGAACTAATATTTTGTTTAGTTTCATAGTTTTACGGTTTGAAAATGTAGAATAGAATAGAATTGTATTTCTCCATGTACATCCTCATTAGACTTGTACATATACTACCTTTGTACCTTCTGAGTAAAACACTTTTACCTTGGAAATTTTTTCCATGCTTCGCAGTTGCAAAAATCATATGTTTAGCTCATTCATGCCATTCTCCGCTTATTATTCTTACAATCATTGATTCTGAAATTGCTTAATATTGCCACTTGATATTCTCCCTTTTATGAGCCTTATTCTAGATAATCTACCCTGGTGGAAAAATCTTCCTGTATTTTTTCCGCGGCCTTTCTGCAATCACGTTTGCAGATAAACGCAGCTAAATCTTCCTTCTTTTATCTGCAAAACTCCCCAATGTCTGCTAATTTGGTTTCACGGATATTTGCGTTAAAATTAGTATGCAGAGGAAAATTATTTGCAGCGAAATGCAGAAAATCTCGGCATTTCTCTGTCTATCTTCTGCAAATTCTCTGCAAATTAGGTGTGACGGAGATTTGCAGGAAGAAGTACCATGTAGACAGAAACATTTGCAGACAAATGCAAGGACGCTCTGCTTTTTTCTACAATTTGTCTGCAAACTAGGTCTTACCGACATTTGCATTAAAATTTTAATTCGCAATGGGTTAAAATGGAATATTTAAAACTGAAACAATATTTGAACGTGTGTAATTTGAAATTGAATAAAAGAGTTTAATAATGAGTTTATTCATTTTAAATTATTTCAAAATTGAAAATAGTTTATAAAGTTTCAATCGGACGTTTACATTTGTTTAACCACTAAATTCGAGGTCATTTTCCGGTTTTTCGGGTTTAAAAAAGTCCTGCTTATTTGCCGGTCCAGCGGCTACCACATTTTAAAATTATTAGTTTTAGACTAAAAGTTCAAAATTCAAAAAGTACGAAAAATTGAATTTTTCCAAAAATTGTCTTCATGATTTTGTGAACATCAAAGCAGATCAAGTTATATATTTTTTCTGAAAAATTTTCCATCAGAAGTTTTTTCCATACTTTACTTTTTATTCATGTTAGTATTTATTTTAATAATTGTTATACTATTTTTAATCAACGCATATATAGTGACAAATGTCAGAAAAATATCCCGCCTCAAGTAAGAAAATTAAGTATAACTCTGTCCACCAAAAACTTTTGGTCCGGCACTCATCATTTCTCACAAGCGGTAAGAATTTTCTTGGTTAGTATATAAGGACCGTTTCGACCGATACCCCCAGCGTGCGATATTCTGCGTTCGGGAAGTGCGTTGCGTGCATTATATATATGTACGTTAGGTTAGGCTATGTGTTTACAATAAGTTAAGAATGTGTCTCTTGTGTATCCTCCGTCCGTCCTTTCCTTCCTTCCTTCTGATATACAAAGTGGTCTAAATGTGGAAGCCCCGCCCCTCCATATAGATCGGAATCTTTTTTTTCGTGTTCGAAACGACGGCGCACTTTGTCTTTAACGGACTTTATTTTCGCTAAAGATTCCCGTTGGTAAAACTACTGTCCCGTTTAAGAATTCTACAAAAATTTTCGGAAAAGTGCAGAGAATTGTCTGCTGCAGAGTAATGCAGATCATCTCTGCATTTTTGCTGAAGTGCTTCAATTTAAACAGTAAAGCAGAGACTTTTACAGAGTATTTGCGAATATTCTTTGCAGAAAACTTGCTGAGAAATGCATGAAAATGCAGACCATTTTTTGAAGAAGAGTAATGCAGAGTTCTTCCGCATTTATGCTAAAGTGTTTCAATTTGAGCAGTAATGCAGGAGACGTTTGCAGAGTACTTGCAGAGCTATTACAGGGATATTATGAAGTAATTTGTAGAGAATTTTTTCCACCAGGGTAATCCATAAAAACATTAGTATCTCCTCAGTGGGCAAGAAAATTAAGGATGTCCTAGAGACGTCTTCGGGATATCCCTAAGACGTATTTTGGAACATGTCTTTTGGACATCCTAGGGATGCTTTTAAGACGCCTAATGTCAGTCCAAAAGATGTCTTTAGGACATCTTTAGGACATTAGACGTCTTAGAGACGTTGTTTGGACTGACATTGGACGTCCTAGGAACGTCCCAAGGACGTTCTTGGGATGTTCACATTTTTGTGCCCACTGGGTCTACAATATTTAGCTCAACTAAAGTTGATTAACAATCTGTTTCTTTTAATCGTCGTTTCAATTTCATCTGCGATTACTTCCTCGCTTACTTCTTCTTTGGAAAATTTCAAGTTCAAACATTTATTTGTTTAATATGAAACTGGGCACTCTAATAAACATAAAACTACAAAAAATGTGTAACACAACCTGGTGGCGATTTGACGTGGAAACATGAAAATGACCTGTAATTTAATTACAAAACGTTGCTTTTTTTAGTTATCACTTTTTAATGGAAAATCATTTTGAATTTTGTAATTTTCGCAAAAATGTAGGAAGTCATTTAAAATATGAAAATATTTCAAAACATTTAAAAGAAAATGCAGATTTTAAATATTTAAAAATGAAATTTTTAAGCTTTTTCAGGATTTTGAAAGGTTTAAAGATAATAAAAAAATGTTGTTAAGATTCTTGTGAAAATTTAAAGTGTTTCTGACTTAAAATTGCTTAAAACGATATAATTTTGTAACTTTACACATTTGTCGATTTATTCATCCATTTATAGCATTGAAAATGAGAACGTGGTTTTATATTTTTTTAAACTTTCAAAAGGCAGTTCTGACTTGATTCTTGTAATATCTTAAATATATTAGATATATATTGTCCTATTACTATAACTTAAAATATTAAAGAAAGTATAAAAAGAGCAACCGCCTGTTTGTTTATGGCGTTAAGCTCAGACGAGAAAAATATGTACAAAACCCTCACTTTATTTCTATGGGGCTTTGAAACTATTGTGATAATTAAAAAAGTATTAAAATCATAATTAAATTAATTTAAGCTGACCTGGAAAATTGTACAGTTAAAAAATTTAAATAATATATAAAACCACGCTATCATTTTCTAGGACTTTCCAGGTCAAGGTTGTTCAATTTTCCATGTCAACTTAAATTAATTTAATTATGATGTCAATTCTTTTTTAATTATCACAATAGTTTCAAAATTATATCATTTTAAGCAATGTTAAGTTAGAAACATTAAAAATGGAGCGATTACAATTTTCTTTTAACTGAACACTTTTTAAAGTAGTATTAATAATTGTTCAATTGTTATTTATACATTAAAATTTGTTTTTTAATCTTTTTAAATATTATCTCAAAATTATTATTTAAAAAAATAAAAAATCACTTCAAATTGTCACAGGAATCTTGAAAAAATGTTTTAATTATCTTTAAACCATTCCAAATCCTGAAAAAACTTAAGAATTTTATTTCAAAATCTTTAAAAATATGTATTTTGTTTTAAGTGTTTTGAAATCTTCTCATATTTTAAATCACTTTCCAAATCTTTGCGAAGTTTACAAAATTCAAGATGATTATCTTTCAAAAAGTGACTACTGAAAAAAGCAACGTTTTGTAATTTTATTATAGGTCATTTTCAAGGTTTCCACGTTAAATCGCCTCCCTGCTGTGTTACACATTTTGTGTAGGTTTATGTTTATTAGAGTACCCGGTTTCATATTAAAGAAAGAAATTTTTAAACTTGTAACTTTTCAAACAAGAAGAGAGCGAGGAAGTAATCAAAGATGAAATTATAAGGGACGATTAAAAGAAACAGACTGTTAACCAACTTTAGT
>CAKNWT010268282.1:0-14699 GCA_932066315.1 Andricus coriarius
TATTGGTTGAGTTATAGAAGGTCAGAGCGCGGGTGCCCCGCGCCAACTAACCACGGCGCACAGTGAACCGTCAAAACTGTGAATAATAACCACTTTGCAGCAGTCAATAACGACCCTTAGCTATGTTCAGTGACCACCCACACTCTTCGTATAGGTCGATAAAAACCTTAAGCAACGGTTAAGAACACCCCTTCTTAGCTGTCGATAACAACTCCTTATAACTGTCAAAGCAACCGCGTGCAACAGTTAATATCAACAGCTTGTAATGGTCAATAACAATTAAAAACGTTTAACAAGAAACCTTATCGACGGAATATAACATCATCTGGCACAGGTTAGTATAAACCCCTAGTAATTGTCAATATAAAACCCTATCAATACTCAGTAATAATTCTTGAAAATGATCAAGAACAACCCTTATCAGTGGAACAATAAGAACTCCTAACAAAGGTAAATAATAATCCACAGTTATGTTCAAGGAATATATAATTTTTTTTTAAAATATTTTTCCACGAATACTCTACGACTCATAAGTATTGGTGCAAAATCTCAGTCCATTTAATCAGATACATTGAATTTTATGTAAAGTAAAGGCGCACGAACGAACGGACACCCGACCTAGCGTATAAGATTTGCTGCCAGAGTATATGAAACCCAAAACAAGCATTTCGAGAAAATTTCTTTCACCAAATGAGATTGCCCTAAGGACATGCTTTATCTTTTTTTAATCACAAAATATATATGGGTAATTTTCTATACACAGGGGACCTTTGTGTTCAAGGGACAAATTATCAAAACTATTGATTTTATTGTAAACAAAAAAATCTGCCCGCTGAGGGGCAGATTATAATCGCACAGTCCGCGCTGGGTGTTTGTGCTTCTTCCGCTGACAACTGTAATTTGATAATTGAGCATTCTCTTTCGTAAAGCTCTTTCGGGGTTAAGGAATGAATCTTCATCGCGTACTTCGCGCTTCACACTCGATTGAAGTACACCAAACCCTCGGTTTAGCGACAGTGTTGGGGTTTGCCTGAAAATAGCCTTGATACTAAATCGGGGTAATCCAAGCGTAAACAGTCAGGGCCGTCTGAACCGTTTCCAATTGGAATACATTGTATTGTGCAATATACGCGAGTGAGTACCCGTGCACTGCGTCTTTCTGCTACACTGCTGGTATTTTTGAGGCATTAGTCGCTACCGTCTCTCGCCCTGCGAGCTGAGAAACTGCGTGGGCCAGCAGTTCTAAGAATTACTAAACCACGGGATGCTAAACCGCGGGTCTGGTGTATGACTAAAACTCAAAATTTGCTATATTATGTTGAATTTAATTATATATTAATTTATATTCCTACGTTTGGGACTATTTTTTCAAATATTGCAAAATAAAGTACAAATTTGAGTCTATTATTATTTTATAATTTATTATCGTATACCTTATTTTGGATTAATTTTAGGCGCATATACAGACATGTACGTTAAAACCTTTTTTTATTCAAGGAGTCGCAAAACGTCGAGAATTGACGAAAACTAGATAGGTCAAAATTTACATGAATCTAATACCTTCCATCATATATGATGAGACTGTAAAAATCGGCCCGAGTCTTCCTTTTATTATCTCATAAGATGATCAATTGTAAACAATTAATTTTATCATCGCCAATTACAATAAAATAACAGTAAGTACCCAAAAAAGCTTTTTAACCCTTGTGTGCACGACCGCGTTCCAGTATGAAAATGTTTAAAATGATTTTAATTCGGCTTATTTATTATTTTTATAACAAATTTAATTGGAACTTAAATTAGACACATAATAAACCGTTTTTACGTGTTCTACTAAAAAAGTTTGCTCGCGTATACAAATATATTTTATGCTAACATTGAGTTCGAAATACTTTTCAAGAAACTATTATTTCAAAACTGCTTGATAATAATTTAATATTATTTTTTGTAAGATCTTAAGAACAATTTTCTTGTTGCATAACAAATTACGTAACAGGATCTTTATTTGATTATAATTTTGGTATTTAATATTTATTTCCGAAATAAAATACTTCTGTTTTTGAAAAATAAATTTTAAGAGACATAATTTGAAGCCTCTTTTCCTTTACCATGGTGTTATTTATCAAAGTTGTTATTTGTCATTATTTTATTTATCATAAGATATTTATTTCAAGTTTTATGACGGTCATACAAATTTGTATGAATAAAAATCTAAGAAAACAATTGTTTGAACATTAAAAATGAGTTATTAACACTTTAGCCTTTAAAAAATAATAATAATTATTTTCATTTAAAAATTTGCCGTTCATGAAGTGGGACGCATATGCGTCGCACCTACGTGCCTCACAAAAAGTGCGACCCATATGTCTCGCACTCTGCATGCAGTGCGTGCCTCGCACGTCGTGTGGGTAACGTGCCCCGCACGGTTGTTCGCGAGTTCCGCTAGGGAGAGCAAGTGAATTGCTTTGGTATCTTGTGTGCTTCAAACTGTTTTGTGTCCTTGGTACTCATTGTGGACATTAATTTTGTTATAAATTTGAAAGAGTTTTAACTAAGTCTAGTTTCAGGATGGTTGCGGGATTTCACTATCCCTGGCGAACCGGCCAAACGCAGGCATTACGCTACAGCGTAATGTTAAAATAATGCTAAAGTAATATGGCATTATAATTATTGAAAGAAGGAAAATAGATATGTAAACTGTTAAAATTATAATAATACGTCAAAATTTACGTTAAATGGTCATGCCGTAATTGCAACAAGTTGCTTTTTCAGCATTAAAAAATAAAAAAAACAAAGTGGCTGTTATTGAAGTCGGGCTTGTGCATGTTGGCAACCCGCTTGAAGCCGCTTTTAGCAGACTGCAATGCCAGCCACATTATTCTTTAATTTTTTAACTCTGAAAAAGAAACTTGTTGCAATTATGGCATGACCATTTAACGTAAATTTTAACGTATTATTGTAATTGCAACAGTTAACATATTTATTTTGTATCTTTTATTAATTATAATGCCATATTACTTTAGCATTACGCTGTAGCGTAATGCTTGCGTTCGGCCGGTCCGACAGGGATTTGAAGGAAACACGGAACTCTGAATTAATAATAATGTATATTAAAGCTTGCTGTAAGATTATAAACTTGAATAATGAACCAAAATAAAACGATTTGACCGAAATGAGTCATAAGCCAACGTAACGAATTCTCACGACTTGCTCACGTAAAACGTTCAACCCGCGATTTCGGCATATCTGCCTCGCCTCGGTCCACTCGCCAAACTCACCTCACTCGCAACACTCTCCACCCTACGCCCCTGATTTCTACCAGCGCTCAGTGGTGTACGAGTCTAATATAACATCAATAACATAACATAATAAACAATCTCCCGAAAAGACTGGCTTAGTTTTCATAAAAATAATATCACCGATCTCAAACTTCACATTCTTGTTGTGTGATTCATTGTAGCGTGATTTTGACTTCTGTTGCTCTTTTCGATTAATTTCATAATTTCGACTATAATTTTTTCTAGAATTATGTACGTCTCGGAATTTGTAGCTAATAACCTAGTCCCATCTAAGACCTTCGTTGTCTAATGGATTTGATTGCATCGCTGGTAAGATTGATTGATTTAGTCGCTTGATTTGTCTGTTAGCCTGCGGATATCTACTCGAATTTATAATATGTTTTATTCCATATCTTTTACAAAAGTCTTTAAAAACGTTCGCGGTAAAACTCGTGCTCCTATCTGAAATTATTCTCTGACGCGAACGGCCTTTTGCTCAGTCATTTGCTCGGTGGAATGGGGTGTAATTTGCCTGATTGTTTCCCAACCCTTTTTTTAGCAAGTAAACACTCTGTACACGACGCTATGTGTATTTTGACGTATATATACATTTCCGAGAAGAAATAGTTTTCCTTCATTCTCTCCACCCTCCTGTCTACGCCGAAATGACTTGAAAAGTCGTGATTTTTGATGAGTAATGCTTTTCGCATAGCAGCTGGAACAACATACATTTCATTGTTTCTATCAACTGGACCTAACTCATACAATAATCCATCGCACAATAAGTAATCTTGAATTTCGTCCTTTTCAGCTCGAGTTCTTTCGTCTACAGCCTTTGACAGAATTCTAATTTTACGTGCAAGTTTTTCATAGATTTGTTGATACATCAGGATTTCATCTTCACGAATGGATACATTGATAATCGTAGCTGGTACATCAAGAGATTCGACCTCTTCTACTGGTGTTCTCGATAATGCATCAACGTGCTGGATTTTATTTCCCTGGCTATGATGTATGTCAAAATCAAAATCAGCAAGTGCACTTAACCATAGAATAACTTGAGAGTTTTCTATTGATTAATATACACCAACGCTTGACAATCGGTAAAAATATCGAAATGCAGACCAGTTAGAAGACATCTCAAATGCTTTGTTTGCTGCCCATATAACTGCTAGAAGTTCCAATTTACTAGAATGATACGACTTTTTCGAAATAGATTTTTTTTAACTGATAGCATAAATGACCTTAAGATCTGCTTCTTCATTCTGTTGAATTAACATCGCACCTAAGCCTACAGCTGATGCATCCGTGTGCCATTCTGTTCGCTTCGCTTGCGGATTGTATAATCCTGGAATCAGATGAGAAGCCATTAAATGTTTAATGTTTCCAAAGACTACTTTTTGAGCTTTCCTCCAGACAAATTTAGCACCATCTTTAAGTAGTTCAATAAGAGGATCAATATGATACGCGAGTTTTAGAATAAACCTTCTAGAAAAACTGGCTAATCCGATGTACCTTCTGACCGATTAAGTACCCATACAGGCCTCACAGACTGGTCCCTATATCCCCTATTGTACCCTATATTCAGTTAAGGTCTCTAAAGTACCCTATTTTTAAACATTCGGTCCTTATAGTACCCTATGTGCAGCTCATAATGTAACTTTGAATAGAGTCACTGCATTGTCTTTAATTATTTTGAAATATTTCAGGGTATTTTTTAAGATTTCAATAATTTGCAGGGATTTTTAAGATTTGAGGGTATTTTTAAAACTTTTAAGGCATTTTCAAGAGTTTTTAATTTGAAATATTTTAGGGAATTCAAAAAGATTGTGAGGAATTATTAATTAATTCCATTAATTTGAAGGGATTTCAAAGCGTTTGGAATATTTTAAAAGATTTAAAACTTTTAAAATATCTTAACACCTTATAGGTCCAAGGATTTCAATGATTTTAAGAGATTTTAAAGTCCTCAATGTATTTCGATACATTTTCTAGGATTTTAGGAATTATCATCATAGAATTTAACGGGATTTAATCATATTTTAGTGCATTTCAAATAATGTATTCATGAGAAGTGAGGTATTTCATAGGGTTTTAAAGATTTGACGAAATTTGGGATTCATCCTGAATTCTTGTTAATTTATCCTGAGTTCTTTTTAATTCTTTCGATTTTTTTTAAATCACTTGAATTCTTCCAAATTCACTCAATCCTAGTCAATTTAATGGATTTTTTTTAATTTGTAAAGTTTTTATTCAATTGATCCTTAGGATCAATTGATAAAATGGTCAAATGATTTAAAAGATTTAAACGTATTTTTTCAAATTCCTTGGCATATTCAAAAGTTTAAAAAAATGTCAAGGGATTTCAAAAAATTGTAAAGGATTTAAAATAGTTTAGGTTATTTTAGATTATTTTGAAAGATTCTAAGTAATTTTTCATTTATTTTAGTAGCTTAATGGGATTTCGAAGGATTTGAAATATTTTAAGGAATTTTAAAAGATTCCAAGGAATTATTAATTAATTTCATTAATTTGAATAGATTTCAAAGCGTGTAAAATATTTTAGGATAATGCATTTTCTAGAGTTTCGGAAGATATGGAACGATTTTACAGGACCTATAAGGTTTTAATATATTTTATCAGATTTCCGAAGATTTAAATTATTTTAAGGGATTTTAAAATTCTCAAGTTATTTTAATACATTTTTAAGGATTTCAGGAAATATCAAAAAATTTCACGGGAATTTATAATATTTTAGTGGATTTCAAAGAATTTATTGACGAGAAGTGAGGTATTTCGTAGGATTTCAAAGATTTAAAGAGATTTTTAAATATTTTTTGCAATTCATTTGAAATACGCGCTGAATTCTTATCAATTTATCCTGAATTCTTTTTAAATCTTTCGAATTCTTCTAAATGCACTCAATTCTACTCAATTCAATTAATTGTTTCTTATTTTTAATTTGTTTTCAATTTACTTGATTGATTTTTAAATTCAGCTTGATTTTTTTAATGAATTTCATCTAATTCTTATTATTTCCTTTAAATTTCGCTAAATTCACTTAAAGTTTATTGTATTTAATCGAATTGTTTCGATTTTTAAAATTGTTCCAATTCATTTTAATTCTTTTGAATTTAACTTGAATTCTTTTGTAATCATTAGTCACTTCTTGTATTAGAAATTAGTAGGGTTTTAAAGATTTTCAGAGATTTTGTTTTTGTTGGAATTCTCCCTGAATTCTTTGAAATTCTCTTGAATTTTTTTCATTGACATGAATTCTTCTAAATTCACTCAATTCTATTTAATTCAATGGATTTTTTGGAATTTTTAATTTGAATCTTTTTAATTCACCTTGAATTTTTATGAATTTCATCGAATTCTTCTCGTTTATTTTAAATTTCTCTAAATTCATTCCAATTTTACGGAAATCAATGGAATTTTTCTTAATTGAAAAAGTTTTTCCAATTCATTTCAATTATTTGAATTTAATTTGAATTTTTTTGAATTCTTATGAGTTTATCCTGAATTTTTTACCCTTTGAGCGCGAAGAAAGTACCCTATGAGCGTGACGAAAAGTACCCTTTGGTCCCTATATTTTATCTCATAGGGACTATGAGGCCTGCATATATTCTACTTTAGGCATACTAAATTTAGACTTCTTTATATCAAGAGTCAATCCAGCCTCAATCAAAAGATTTAGAGCCTTACTTAATTTTAACAAAAAGTCTTCCCATGATTTAGCATAAACTAAAATGTCATCGAAATAAGCTAAAGCCAATTTGTTTTGATTTTGAGCAAAAATTTTCTGAATGAATTTGGTGAAGTAAAATCACGCATTCATTAATCCCAACGTCGCTCTACTAAATTGTTTAGTCTCATCTTGAATAATGAAATCTGTCTTTTCTTTAGCGTTTTCGGTTAAAGGAATTGGTAAATAACCTTGTGCAAGGTCTAGAGTCGCAAAACATGTAGGTCCGTGTAACTGTTCTAACCCATCAGCAATGTTTGAGAGTAGAAAATTTGTTCGAATCGTATTTAGATTCATTCGACGATAGTCAACGACAAGACCATCAGCTTTCGTGACTAAAAAGCACGGTCTTCCAAATGGTGAATTAGTTTCCGTCGCGAGTCCTACTCTTTTGTATTTTCCAATTAGTTTTCGCATACCTTGACGTTCTGAAGGGCTTGCATTAATCAGTATAGAAGAAAAGGGTTCAGTTCCTGGTTTTAATTGAATATCCATTTTAATTAAATCTGTGCGACCTAATTCGGACAAGTCTTTAGAAATGGCTCTGCGCTTATTATTTTAAATTTCAACCAAGTCATTTCTTTGCTTTTGCGAAAGACTTTCATGAGCATTTACTTCCGACTCTAAAAGCAGCTCGAACGTAGGTTCCATGTTTGGAAGTTCTTCCACAGAAAATAGTGATGCAGAAAGTGCGTTTCCTTTTGTTAATTTAAATTCTGCACAACCCTTGTTTTCGTATGGTAACATTAATTCAGAATCCTCAACCAGAACTCTAATAAAATTAATCATTCCTAGTTGACGATTGACAGATTCATTCGCGATCGGTTTCATCTCAGTGTAAATCGTTGGTTCTTGATTACATACAAAATTATTTTTATGGCAATACTTTAAAGTATCATCGATTATATGATAAGTGTTTATCTTTGACCTACTGGCCTTTAAAAATTTACTTGCTTACATCTCCATGTTTACAAACTTTTCTTAAAATTAATCCCTACAAACTAACATCCATCCACACATTAACTCTACGACCTCTTGCTCTTATCGCCTTACCTTCCCCGCTTCACCTCGCACGCATGACCCTACTTTGTGGCCTTGCCTCGCCTTGCCAAACTCTGCCTCAGGGGTTACTGTCTAATACTTATCTACTATATACAATATTTACAGCGAACTTATACCTACTTCCTCTCTACTTTACAAACTTGCATACTCCATTCCTTCTCCCTTCTCTTCTCCATCTTACCCAACACCCCCTTCACCCTTGCTACCTCTCTCTCCCCCCCTCTCTGCCTCTGTCTCTTCTCTCTGTCTCTCTCTCTCTCTCTCTCTGTCTCTCTCTCATGGCCACCATATAAGGGACTATCCAGAAGCGACTTAATGGAGTTCATACTGGCTTGTGACGCTTCAATCAGGTTATCGACAACCTCCTCTACACCGGAATAATTATGAAATTCCGAGTCATCAACTATATTCACTACAGTGGGAGCGGAAGAAAGGGCAACCGGAGCCGAAGAGACAGAATGCCGGACCACATCCCGACAAACAGCCGGAGAGCATGGATTGCCAGGGCTAACAACCGGCACAACAATCCCAGGATCCTGATGAGAGACAGAGGTCATCCTAAGCTGAGGTCTGATAACGCCCCGCGACAGGAGGGCCTCCTCTGCCTGATCAAAACCACAGTCGTTCCAGTACCTGTACCTCATGATTTCAAACTCATACAGATAGACGGGACATGTCCGAGAAGAAGTCAGATGAGAGCTCCTACAATTGGCACATCGGGAGTCGACGAGCTTATTGGGGCACTCGTTAGTTTGGTGTAACTCCCCACAGAATTTGCAAACCGGTCTTGTAGCCCTACACTGGTTAGCGACATGTCTGAAACGCTGACACCTAAAACATCTGCGTGGAGGGGGAATAACGGGAGTAAGAGCAAAAGAAAAACATGAGAGAAAGATACTACGAGGAACTCTTCCTACTGACAGGGAGAACTCAACCATGTAAGAGGGCGGGCCGTTATGGTTAGTTCTGCGCCTAACCACAAGAACAGATTCCTTGATGGACGGATCGATCAAAGATTCAGGGATAAATAGCCTATGGCATCATACCTACCCATACTCCTATTGGGGTTCAAGTTTTCTATAAGTACTATGTATGGAGGAGAGAAGGTCTCAGAAAAACGCATATTGGAAGAATCCGGGTCCCTGGACCAGAGGAGAAACTCCGAAGGCACATCATCTAACAGCTCAGAAACTGGCTGAACTGCATTACCAGATTCATTCCGCTGGAAGGACACAAGGGAGGAAAATAAATCCTTCGGAGGGCTAGTCTGCTCGGTTTGCTCTGACGTGGGAGGAGGAGGAGGGGGGGTGGGAAGGTATTTCCACCGAGGGAGAGAAGGAAGAAGAGGAGGGGGACGGGCCCTTATTCTTACTCTTTTTAAACTCCTTAAGACCCGTAACTTGCTCCGACAGATTGGGAGAGCGACGATTTCTTTTTTTATTATTACCTCTTTTAGAAGGAGAGCGCATAGGCCGGGTGTTGTTGCCTTTAATCCACTGGCACCATAGTTTATGGGTGTCCTAGCCCCAGGCATATTATCCATTCCCATATCAGTCAGGCCTCCAGGAGGAGTTCTTTTTACCCCCGAGCCCATCGAATTTATGATGAGGGGCATGGAGCAAAGCTAAAGAACTCACCTATACAAAGTGGGGGGGGGGGGGGGGAGGTTAAGTACACGAACAGGAAGTATCAGATTCAAATACAAGGCGCTCGCCCCCAAACAGGTTAACCTAAAATAATGTTAAGCATACGTGCCAAAAAACAAGAACAGCATAAAATAAAAAATTAAAATTAAAAAAACTGATTAGAAAAATAATGAATAGTTAGGAAGCAGGGTGCGTAGGTAAATTAGTAAGACTGCAGCATGGCGCAGGGATGAACCAATAAAAGAAAGGATCAAATTACAAAAGAACACGACTACAACAGTATTAAATTACCAAAAAGGAGCAGCCTGAAAATAAGTTCGCTTGAAAAAGAAGCGGAAAATTAGCAGTAAAAATATAGGCAGCAGAGGGGATGCAATTTTGGATAAAGTGACGGGAGTCATTAGAGGGGAAAAAAACAGCTAGAGTAGGATCATGAATCATAGGAAAGTTGTATAATAAGGATGAGTGCATACATACGGTATAAAGTCATATGGGATATGAAGGCGATTACAGACTATAGTAGATCCAGCAAAATAACAGCTTGGCACACACGCTGCCAATGTTTATACATAGCGTGGCATCACAAAAAGGCGCGAAAGTATATAGACACCAAAATTACAAACTCACATACCGCGGCAATCACTTAACAAACCGTGAGCAGAGAAGCGTGGGAGGGCTTCAAAAAGTCCCGAGGGATAGGGTAAGCATCAGGAAAGCAAGGAATCACTCAGCAACCTGAAGCAGCAAGCAAAAGTCCCACTCCAAAGCACAGCCGTAAGGTCACAGGCACGCCGAGTACAGATAGCAGTAAAGTGTTATAAACAGAGGAATTCAACACAAAAAACATTGTCCACGACTTCATAGAACTTTAGGGACAACAGTAAAGCGTGGAAATTCAACACGCCATACTTAGATTCTACAAATTTAGAATCACTCGCGGAGATCCACGCAACGAATCAAACAGAATCCAACTTAATAAACTTAGATGCGGTGCATCACGGGTGCTGCCTCTCCCATGTCCGCGATTAAAATCGCAAAAAGCGTTCGGCTAAGTGCAAACCCTTTCCTCAACCCTCTATCCATCCAAATCCCCTCCGAAATTCTCCCCCCTCCTCTTACCCTATATTTCGTCTCTTTATATACAACCCTTACCCTCTTGATGAGGACTCTCTCCACACTCCTCTGCTCCATCGCCTCCCACAACTTCCCCCTCTCCATCGAAGGGAACCGGCCTTTGATATCCACGAAAAACGCGTACACTCTCGACTTCTTCTTCGCTAATTCTCTATCAACCACGTGCTGCAAAATGTAAATATTGTCGATAGTGTTCCTACCCGCTCTGAATCCCGAAAATTTGTTCCTTTTTTGTTGAAAATTAATCTTTTTAATTGAAAATGTAACTGTTCCATTTCTGTTTTAAAATAGTTATTTGTTATACAAGTGCGCAAAGTAGGTGATTGTGCGCGAGTGTGAATTTTGCAGCATAAGCCGGA
Source organism: Andricus coriarius (assembly GCA_932066315.1). Lineage (NCBI taxonomy): Eukaryota > Metazoa > Arthropoda > Insecta > Hymenoptera > Cynipidae > Andricus > Andricus coriarius. Next base: position 11,228 of record CAKNWT010268282.1, read on the forward strand.
GGCTCGAATCATGAGTCGGTAGTTAGCGCACAAGCGAAGCTGAAAACGTGTGAAAACGTAGACGAGTGCTTCGAGCCGCAGGCGAATGATGAAATCACACGACTTAGTATTCACCTATGCGCACGTGTATCACATACTATTTTTTGCAACGCCCGTCCGAAAAAGTTATGTTAGGAGGTGTTAATGAAAAATACTATTTTTATATTACATAGAGTGAATCTAAGAACCCCCCCCCCCCTCGCACACATCTTAAAGGAACCGATTTCTAATAGTGTATACCAATTTTTTTGAAGAAAAAAATTTGTTGAAAAAAATGCTTAAAACAAAAAAAATTTGGTGAAAACAATTTGTTAGAACAAAAAATTTTTGAAAAAAAAGTTAAAAAAATAACTATGTAAAAAAGATTTTATGAAAAGAAAAATTTTGGCGCGTATGTCCATTTGTACGACGGACGAAAACGGCTACGAAACCCTAAAAACAAAACTTCAATTATTAAAAGATTTGTTCATGTTAACTCTAAATTTATTTCAAGAAGATACCAACACCAGCGTTTAAAGTTACCAATACCACTGTCTAAGGTACCTCATCTTAAAAGTGCACATGCGCAGCTTTTTCATTAGTGCCTAAAGTAAGCCTGTTACGTCCCGAGCAAAAGACGAGGGTAGTATGGAGAATAGGAGAAGAGAGGGACCAGTGTGCTGATTATGTGAGGCTGGTAAGACCTGACCAATTATTTATTAATAAATAAATAAACTTATGCTTACCTTTCTGAACAAGAAAGGGCGAGAGAGGGTTTGCTTGTCGATTGGATCTCCGCGTTTATCGTAGAGCAGCGACGGAACTCTACCTGATGTTTTTAATAGTGAAAAGGTGTACGAACACTTTTCAGTAATGGTAGTGCGATACAGGGTCCTACAGCAGATACCCAATCCACACTTGAGTTCTTGTCGTGAACGTTTAACACTGCGGACTTTATTCGTTAAAGATTCACTTTACTACGCCCGAAAGCTTCAGCCGAAGGGACTTTAGTTCGAAGCCAGATTCCACGTTACTAACTCACAGTGAGATACAAGTTCGCAACTTAATCAAAGCGGTTCTTCGTTGAGGAATATTGCACGGTGAGGTAAAAGCTCGCGGCTTAATCAAAGCGGTTCGTAAACCGATGTGGACCGTATGACTGCTTGAACGGCAAAGACAATTGACTTAGGTTTAAACTCAGAGAAGATCAATAATGCTATTGCTTGTATTTGATGGAGTTAATCAGAAAGATGTGGGGTAAGGTAGGTTGCGCAAAATTTCGGGATGTAACAAGTCATCTTCAAACTGCGCATGTGCGAAAATTGATGAAAATTAATCTTCGTAGTTGAAAATTCATCTTTTTAGTTGTATATTTAACTGATTGGTTAAAGATTCATGTATTTTATTGAAAATTTTTTACTTGTTTGATGGAAAATTAATCTTCTGACTTGAAAATTCATCTTTTCAGTTGAAAATTGAACCATTGGATTGAGAATTCATTTATTTTGTTGAAAGCGCAATGTTTGTATCCGAATTGTTTAAACGTTTAACCGTTTATTTTGCAGTGCAATACAACTTGAGCTGGCTAGTTTGTTTTACATTTGATCGAAACCCATAGAGTATATCGCGAAATTAAATATACGAGAATACGTGTGTTTGGTCAACTTCTAAAGAACTTTTAAAAAAAATTCTTTTACTCTGGCCCATGAAATTTGAGTAAATGTTCGGTCGAGGAGTGCTCGATCTTCTGCTCTTCATCAGTATACAGAAATGGAGAAAAAAGACTACAGTCGCTGCTCGATCGAGTAACTTTCGTTTTACGTACGCCTCTACATGTTGTATGAAAATTCGAGAAGCAGTTAATAGTTTTGCAGTTTCTTGGACTCAATTTAAAATAGCTATTTGTGATACAAGTCTGCAAAATAGGCGATTGCCGAAGAGCGGGAAATTTGCAGCATGACCCGGAAGCTCGAAGCATGAGCCGGGGGTTAGCGCACGAGCGAAGTAAATGCGAAAACGTAGACGAGTGCGAAGAGCTGAAGGTAAGTGCTTCGTTCACATGAGTAGCAATCACCTGTGCGTACGTATATCAAACGCTATTTTTTGCAACAACCACACGAGAAAATTATTTAGCACCTTTTTACACTCTTCACCAACTTCTCGATAAATGTACACGAAATGGCTTTCGGTCGATTTTGATTAAACTGCGTAAAATTGTAGTGCTCAATGTTTCCATCAAAAGTGTTATTAGACAAAATGTCCGAAAATGGACAGTTTTCGAGATAAAGAGGGTTAAACGAGCAACAATTGTAACAAACATTAGCAAATATCTTGAAAACTGAAGGTCTGAGAACAAAATGTTTCCAATGAAAGTTACTCAGCTCTGACGAGGAAATGCAAAGGAAGTAATGACCTTAACGCAATATTCATTTTTCAAGGTCATTCAATGTAAAATTGACATTTATTGTTAATATTAAGAAATAACTGCTCCAATGATTTTTGTGTGTGGTTCTCAGGCTATATATTGTCATCACAACACCCCCTGAAACACACCCACGCAGTACCAATCATTTCTGTAAAGCTTGAAAGACTTTGTGAATATTTTCGTATCTTATCCTTTAGGAAAATTATCATTTTTCGAAAATATTGAAGTCACTGCTCCAATGATTTTTTTATGTGGTCCTCAGGCTATATGTTGTCATCACAACACCCTTTTAAAGACACCCACACATTACCAATCATTTCTGCAGAGTTGTAAAGAACCTGTAAACATTTTCGTGTCTTATCTTTTAGGAAAATGATCCTTTTTCGAATATATTGAAAATATATTCCAATGAGTTTTTTATGTGTTTCTCAGTCTATTGATTATCATAACAACACGGGGTCACGTGGGTGTAAAAGGATCACGTGATGTGTGTCACGTGGGGCTGTTTGCTACACGTGATTTTGTTATTCTTTTGTTTCTTTTCTTTTAACCATTTTACTTCATGGATGAGTAAACGTTAGACGTGCTCAATTTAATAGTCAGTCTAATCTTTTTTGTATAGTGAGATTTTGTCGAAATTATAAACTGCACACGTTCGAAAGAACTTAGTTTATTATTTGGTGTAATACAAGAAGCGCCGAAGCTTGCGTGTCTCAAGCTATTCCAAGTCTCCGCCTTGCGGCGACTTGAGCGCGTAAATCAAGTACATCTCATATAGTTACTAAATTGTGTGTACTAAAGGAATTCCTAATTAAGTACTTGCAATATATAATTATAAAGCTTTATTTAATCACAATGGCATTTAGAAATCTCCTTCGTTATTACGTTTGTGATGAACGGTTTGCTCCTCGTCACATGACTAGAATCGACGGAGATGAGAATGCTGGCAAAAGCGAAATCGCTATTCATGGACGAGATGGAATACGAAGACCGCCATTAGAAGTTACACATCTGACAAAGATATGCATT
>CAKNWT010268297.1:0-10357 GCA_932066315.1 Andricus coriarius
AGAGCGGTTTGAATTTATTAAAAAATTCGAAAATATTTTCGGTTTTGTATTTAACAGCACTACCTTTCTAAAGATGGGTAGGTTAGACATACTTGGAAAGTGCAAAAATTTACAAGAAAATTCTTACAAACGAAGCCGAAAATCGCTCAGATATAGTAGGCGTAGATTTTTATGATAAACTTATTGCGTTAGGAACTTACCTCAAGCCAAACATGCGTGCAAATGAAATTTCGACGTTAATGCTAAAATTATACTTGCATCTCGTGTTTCCAAACACGTTTATAACATACCGTATTCTAAACACTTTACCTGTATCTGTCGCAAGCGCAGAGCGATCCTTCTCAAAATTGAAAATAATAAAAAACTACTTGCGAACAGCACTGACGAAAAAGAGACTGTCAAACTTGACTATGATATCAATTGAGCGAGTGATTACGAATTTATTGGATGTGTCTGAACTGGTTGAAGAATTTGCCCAGATTAAAGAAAGACGAGCAAATTTCATTCGAATCTTCATTACATGTAGGGGAGACAGTAGATAATAATCCTACAGTAGATAATCATCAATTTAAAACACTAGTCAAGTAAAATAATCATTTTATGTAATTAATAGTTCAGACGCGATACGTGTTAATATATTATAATTGGAATTGAGTATTTGACTTATATTTGTGCTTATAATTAATGATTATCTACTGTGGGATCATTATCTATTGCAGGATGGTCTCCCCTAAATAATGTAAATAATGTGTATAATAATAATAATAATGTAAGTAATCTTAATAATTTTTGAATAAAAATAGAGCATATTTATGTAGAAAATGTCTTTTTCCCTGTTTTTAAAGAAAATTATAAGGGGGGGGGGGGCAAACTTTTTTTGCACACGAGCGGCCAAATGTATAGCGCCGGCCCTGAGTATCGCAACAGCTTACGAGAATAAATCTGAAAAATGTTCCGATCACAGTGCAAGAACTCACAATTGTAATGAAAGAGTTGAAAGAATTTCAATATTCTTTGTGATAAAAAAAAAAATGTCTAAAAATGTGAATCATATAACCATGAAGTTTCTGAAAAATTGTCCGTCAAAAAATATATTTTTTTTTCATTTTTATTCTGATTTTCCTACAGATAAGATGTTTCCAATTGTTTCCAACTATTTTATTACACATTTAAGCTGTTATGCACTGTAATAGGAATTTAATTTTAGATTTATGCTCATAAGCTATTGCGATACTGTGGAAAAATAGCTTTAAAATCAGCCTAAGTATTACTAAGTACTATTACAAACTGTTGATTATTTCGGATATTGCATAAAGTTTAAGAAAACATTAGAAATTTACACTATTTTTGCAATATCTACTTAAAAAATTGACAAATTGGCTTTATTCTGAGTTCATTTCATACAGAGTTTTAAGATCATTCAACATTTTAAAGAGAAAAAATTTTTAGCTCTGTCATAATTAAAATTAGGAGAACTTAATCAGTCATCAAAAACGAGATGAACTAACTCTTGGTCGGTAGTGTGTTATAATTATAAGTAATAATTTATTATATGAATACCTATGTAACAATATCATATTTTTTTAAATAAATAAATATATATAATTTATTGTAATAAATAATAATAATAAATAAATAATAAATATGCAGTTAGCAATTCATGTTCATGGTAACTCCTGTAATTATAACTCCGGTGGTAACTCATTTTTAAAATTCTCTAACGTCATCAATTACCGACGCGCAACGTCTGAGAAATGCCGAAAACTGAGAAGTAACTCTCGGGACTAGGTCTAACGGCCAAGGGGGCGCTTTTAGCAGCCCAATTTTGACGGAGCCTCTTATTCCATTACGTGAGCAATCTCCCACCTCATATCTGGTAACAATCTGTGATTGTTCATTGATGCCCTTACTGTCCATTAAAGGCAGCACCGCCCGGACCTGCGAAATGATATGAGATATTCGAACCTCCTTCAAATCCATTTTGAATAGAAGTAGATTTACTAATAGAATTATTAGTATAATTTATACAGAATTTGGATTAATATATAATTAAATAAATTAAAGAGAGACTTGGTATATTAAGAAAGCGAACTGACTCTGTAGAAATTTCATAATCACATGCGTAGTTAAAATGTTATTGATTTGCACGTATTCTGGAGGAATGTTGTTTGTTTCAGGCCTTACTTTTCAGCTTAGTTTAATACGCAGAAATGAGGGCTAAAAGGATGTGCCTCAGTTAAATCTCAAAAGGAAGTTTGTTTGAAAGGGTAATTAAGATTTCGAAAGCGCAATTCAAGACGCTGCGTAAAGTAATAACTAGATAATAAGAGCCTTGTTGGGAAACTAGTTCAAACTGGAACTTAGTTGATTTTAGCGATGTAATGATTTTTATTACCATTAGTTATTTGACGTTTTGATTATGAAGAGTGAAATAATGTTTAGGGGAAAATTGAGGGAACGTGCTTAATGGAATTTTGTTTTAGTAAACTAACTAGGCTAGGTTGCATCATGGTGATGAAAGACTTAGATCATGGTTTAGTCAGTTTGGCAGTACTACTTTGACTTTTGATTGGCTGGACGTGTGAATATGAATGAGAGTAGGATTGCGCGGGAGACCTATGGATCGCTGAGCGATCCTGGAGCCCGTAAACACCATCGATTTCCGAGATCAGATTTTGGCTGACTCGCGACGCGGAATCTATGTTCGCTCTCTCCAAATTTATTCGGACTTGTAATATTTTCCTGTTAACGTGTTTAAAGAATATATCAATATCTCTATTACATTTGCAATCATAAAATTTGCCTTTTATTGATTTTTACCCTACAAATTGAATAATTTCAGTGTTATTTTAATTAGAATTTAAACAACTAAGTACAGCTGGACCTGGACTTGTGCATCGGTGGTTTCGTCAAGTCGGAGAGCGGACGAGAAGAGTTTTTACTCTCAGTGTGAACGGAACCGAAATTCTAAAGAGTAAAATTTAAATAATCTCAAATTTTCGCGCCAAATATTCCTAGATCGTTATAGCATGTTTTTCACATTCAATGAAATTCTCTTATTCCATTAGATCGTGTAACGGCATGCGCCGTTTTGATAACTAAAGTTTCAGGGCGCTAAGACCCTTTTACTAAATACTCTCTAGACTAGTAATTTCTCGTGTGGAAAAGTTCAAAAGGCTTAAAGTAAAATCAGAATACGCAAGAAATGAGCAGTTATTAAGATGATTAATAATAATATACGAATATCAACGAAATAATAGATTTATTAGTTATGAGAGAACTAAGATTTAAGTATAGCATCAGGTTTCAATTTCGTTAATGTACTCGTTATAGTACTGCGCAGTCTCAATGCCTAAAGTGAATTTAAGGTTAGAAACTTGAGACATTGAGCTATTTTTAGTATCGTTAATGGGTCATGGCGCCGGCCAGACGCCACAAAAAAGCGACCCTTGGACTTATAAACAGGAAACTGTCACTCAAAGTGATTGATGTGAATCCTGTCGAAAAGTGAACTTTGGACCCATATCCTTGAACTGTCACTCACTTTAATTGACTAATACCAGTAGGAGGAGCAAAGTGACCTCATTTATGATTGGTTATTCGGCACTAAAATTGAGTGATGTCAGCATTCCGATTGGGTAAACGCTAAAAGTAGGGATAAATCCCGCCTTAAGCGAGCTTTTAAATATAGATGCAGAGCACCGAAACGTCAGAATATTGTATCTCGGCGCGCGCCTTTCAAGCTTGAACCTGCGACTTTTGTATCTTCGTTTATTGTACAGTTTCGGACTTAGAAACTTTTTAGAATCTCGGAGGTAACGTAACCTCACTTTCGCGTTTGTGATGCGTGCGTTTGTGTTCGGCTGTGCTGAAATGTTAAGTGCTAAGCTTACTTGTGTGTTTGTTCATCGAGACTCAATATGAGCCTTAAAATATCTGCCACGTCTACCAGAACTTCATAATAAAACGACTGATTTTATTACCAGGATAAATACAGTGTTCAGTGTCATCATTTCTTTAAACCTGACCTATTTTTCGCGGCTAGTGGTTTCAACCACTCAACGACAGGAAACGAATCCTCACCTCCGACGTATCAGCGTTTAGTTCCAATAGACGTAAAACGATTGTAGCGCTGGGACGTAACAATCGGCAATCTCCCACCTCATCTTTGCGGAAAGTTACCACGTTCGTGCAGGGTCCTTTTATTTCCCACGTCTGACCGTAGAGGGAAGATAGGTATAGAGGCGACAATGCAGCGGGCAGCTTGAATCACGCTAAGGGGAGCGAGACGGCAGGGGAAGATGTAGTTAGGTTTAGTTTGGGAACCAGCGACGCGTGGCGCTAGTGCCACGAACCAGTGCTTTATGCTTAATGTGCATGAGTGGGGTAGGTGAAGGGAGTGTGGCGTGTACATGAGTCAAATTAAAAAAATTTAGAACCCTTATACCTGGACTGTTCTTTCCGTTCCCTCTGCCCCTCTCCGCCAACGGTCTTACCGAACTATATTCTGGCTATTCACTTTCTTTCAATATTTTCGTGAATGGAAATATCCATCGATACATTTTTCATTTGAAACTTTGTGTTTTAATATTTCAAGTTGAAATTGAAAAAGAAAAGAATTTTGATTTGAACGACCCCATCATAAATTTTTTGATTCGCCCATCAGACGAATAATTCTTTTCTTAGAATGATTAATTACAATAGTCATTATTATTATAATATTTGAGCATTTATTGAATAATATTTGCTTTCAAATTGTAACAATAACAAACACTTGAACTTATTACTAAATGCACAAATGAAAATGTACAGATCATGTCCTTCGCATACAATAATTATTTTCTTAGAATTATAGTGAAATGTATGGGCATTTTTTACATTATATGATTTTGTACTTATACATTCTTTACTCGCATACTTATCTTTCTGCACTCATGAAAAAAATCTGAATAATGTAGGTACAACTTCAAAAACACTGGAAGTTGTTTCAAATCTGAAGTTGCCTCGATACTTTTTGTCTCCGAAAGTAGAAAAATGTGGTTACCGAGCGGCCTTAATTTTCAATTGGATATTATTAAACATAAGGCAATTTTCAACTTCTTATTATTATTTTGCAGGCATTCGGTAAGTATACTTTGTATGTGTACTCAATTTCAAACAGTTTCAATAAAATTTGTACGAGTTGTGATGATTTATGTTTGAATCACTTATTGAATATTAGGAAAATTTTTTTTTCAATTTTTCAATTTTATTCTTAAAAATAATTTTAGGACATAAGAATTCTAAATCTACCTTGTTAGAATTCGAGAGGTCAAGTGCAGAAATTGTTTCATTGAACAACTTTTTAAACAAAATAAAAAATGCGATTCTAACACAAGATTTAAAAATATGAAAAGTATAACAATAACAAAATCCTATAATATTAAATAATGAACTAATAAACAAGAAATACGTTTTTTTTCTCTCACTTTTCCAGTAAAATATGATGTACAATATACTTGAGGGTTTGCAATTTTAATATTATTTGAATAATTTGGACGTATTTATTTGACAAAATTGATATTTATTAACCTACGCGTAGAAACAAGAATATTCTCCAACAGTGCCGGCTCTTGCAATTCTTTCATTGTTAATGTAACGGGGAAATTAGACAGGGTATAAGGCCCCATTAGGGAATTTCTCGATTAATAATTATTGTGACGTGATTAATTTCTTCACGTAATTTATACACGGCTTCTGAGTAAAAAAACAGATATTTTCACCAAAACGAAAAAAAAATCAGATTTTCTATGCTTTTACCAATACGGTAATGAAAGTTTCAATTGATATGTGAAAAAATGGTTGTTTTGTCCACATTTTTTATTTAAAAAAAGTGCAGAACTGAAGAGGGAGAGAATATTCTTATTTCTTAAGACTACAAGATATAACGTTCTGCTTTATGAATAGTTAATTGTTTCCATATAATTGATACGTGAAAAGTATTTAAAATAACGCACATTCCATTTTCATAACTCCAAAGTTCTCAATTGTTATAGAGATTTATGTTAAAGGAAAATTTATTAGCAACCCTCCCGTTTATTTCGTAATCCAAAATTTACTCTTGCAGAGTGGCAAGGAAGGTTTGAAGCACCCTGCTTATAGAAAGGCCAATTGCAATGTATCAGCATTACCACTGAAAACAATAGCTTTCCGTCTAAAAAACTTTCGTCATATTAGTCCAGGCATCTGGTAATTTTTCACCGCGTTCGTTTTCTGTAGCGTTTCACTGAGGAGTCCTGATGGAATTTTCAAATTTTCCAAAAATGACTACGACGCATCTCGAAAATATTTTTGAACAATTTTCCAAACGTCGTGTTTTCGTAGACTGCTTTCGTAAACTTTAAAAAATTCTGAAAAAGTTAAAAGAGAAAAGATGAAACTTCTTTCAATAATAGACGCAGAGTTGTAAGTCTCCAAAGAACCCCGATTTTTTCAAAAAGAAGGCTAAAGAACCCAATTCTGAAGTTAATAATTGTTTGTAATGTTGGATGTTAATTTTATCTGTACTCTATAACCTGTTAATTTTACGAAAAAATACTCTGGTCTTTAATTAAAGTGTACGCAATTTCGAGTAATTCAAAAAAAAACCATGTTTGAACCTCAATGAGTCATAAGTTATGGCCTCCCAAACTTGACCACTTTTGACGTATTCTTCAGAGCCAATTACTCGTTTTCAGTTTTTTGAAAATACTTCGCTTGCGGGTAAATCTATGTTAATAATCACAGAAAAAAATTTCATGTTGGAAATTATGTGTCAATTTAAAAAAAAAATGTCCAGCCTTCATAGGTCAAGAATTATGACTCTTAAAAAAAACACACATTTTTTTCTATTTTTAATCAGAAAAAGTTTTTTTTAATATCTCGTTTGGTGAATATCGTACGGAAAAACAGTAACGCCATTAATAACATAAGTAACAGACGGTTCCGCGTGATAATCAGTTTTTTCGTACAAGATGCCTGCACTATATTCAGATTTTTACATATGACGGAATTTTTTTAAACGTCGTTCATTTTCAGCATCTTCTGCATTTTCCTTATGTCTTTTGCCTCTTTTTTCTCTTTTAGGAGCGTCAATAGATTCCCAATTTAAGCTACGCGAAATTCTGGACACGAGCAACTTCCCCCGGCAGTTTCTACATGATTTATAACTAAAAAATTATATCTATGCATATATTAATTGAAATACTATATTCGTACAAATTTCTGCAAAGAAGAAGTTTTGAGTTATGACTGAGTAGTTAAAAGTTTTTTGAAATAAAATAAGTCATTGCACAGTCGTACTGAAAATATTATAAACTAATATTATCATGGAAAAAATGTTAAAAAATATAATTACCATGAACTTAAAAGAATAATTACAAAAAAAAATATAATATCAACATTTTTTCATGAAAAGAAGGGATCAATTCGCCATAAATATGCAAAGACATATTTTTGTCGCAAGCGAACTAAGGCAAAAATTAATAATAATCAATTATAAATTAAAATATTTATAAGGGGTATTAAAAAAGAGTTCCGAATCTCAACTTGCATCCTCGATTTTTCTGTTCCCTTTGGGTTATAAATGAACCACGTGGAAACAGACATGATTCAGATAATATTTAGAGGTCGCTAGTAAATTTGTCTGGTTTTTACATAAAAATTCATCTTTCTGAATACAGCTGATCTTACTGGCAAATGATGCAGAATATGATGCTGGCTTATTAAAAAGAGTATTTTTGGATCATCAGTCTCTTTATAAATTATGCATACTTCAAGACCTCTAAATAAGCGGGATAGATAATTCACACTACTTTATAACAATTTCCTTCGCATATCTCCGTAACTATGCATAATTATAAAAAATAATTACGATAAAAAATAAGTTAAATGAGTCGCGCCTTTTATATTCTGTATACAATTTTGCGTTATGATCTGCCTTTTTCGAGAAAAATCAATTTTTCTGTAAAAACAGACCAATTTATTTCTCCTTCCAAGTGGTTCATTTGTAACCCACAAGGAAAAAAAATCGAAAATGCTCTTTGAGATTTGGACTTGCTTTTGTTAAAGCACCCCTAATATTCATATGCTGTTATTTTATAAATAAACGAACGCTTTTTGCTACGTAAATGACAGTATTATACTATTAGTGATATATTATCGCAAAATCTTCAGAATAAATACTTATAGTTATTATTAGAAACTGTTCGAAATATTATCAAGCATATTCTCTGTAAAAACAATAAATCTTTTTTTGACGGTATCATATTTTTCGTGTCCTTTTTTGAAATATGATAACTTCATACTGATTTGCGAAATCGAAGATGGTGAAGTAATTACTAAGTAAAATGGGATTAAAAAATAGCACTATAAAAGTATTAGGAATTAATTTTTGTGAAAGTATATTAAAAAAATTTTCAATTTGAAAGGTCCTAGTCACCACGAAACTTTATATACTTTTCTGTAGTGGAGAAAGACTTGCAATTCCGATAAGTTTAGAGAACTAAGAGGTTTTGATTTTCTTTTTTTTAATTAATGTATGTTCTGCTTTCAAAATGGTATATTTATATTTTGCAATACTCTATTTTTCCAATTTCAAAAATTAAATGATCTAGAAAAGAGGCAGATTTCAGCTGACTCAGAATTAAACAAGTATAAAATGCTACCATAGGGAAATTTTAAATGATTATTTTCATTTATTTATTTTACCTGAGATAATTAATACACTATTCTATACATTTGATAATTCATTTTTAATGAAATGCATATTTGGCAAATATTCCAAATCGACGAGATTTAGCAGCAGTTTCTGAGTTGCGGTGAAAAACTGGCAAGTAACAATTTCTTTCACTTGTCACGCTTATCGTGGCTTCTAACTCACATACACCACGCACATTCTTGGCTCCGTGGCTGGTTCGCGACACTAGCGCCGCGCATTGCTGGTTCCCGAACTAAGGCCTACTCCCGACGTCCCATTCCCCGCGCCAATCTTCTAAGCTTGGTGGGAATTGTCGCCTCTATACCTATCTTCTCTCTACGGTCTGACGATGTAAAATTTCGTTGATTTTTTTTACAGTGTAGTCTCATTCGTGATGAATTTTATTTTATTTCCAAAAAGTGTTTAATATATCGAATATATCAATTTATATTCATTTTTCAAGACAATTATAATTATTTTAAATACAGTGTACGTAATTTTTTTTAGTTTTATTTTTAATCAAACAATTTTTTGTAAATAAATTTTAAAAACACTTAAAAACTAAATACTTAAAATTTGTATTGCATACATTGCAAGATTTTAATAAGATATATGAAGAATATATTGCACATTGCAGCCTTTTTCACATACATCCATTTGCATTCATGCTTTTCCTCGGCCTGAGGCTGCGCGTACAAAAATACATTGAAAATACGTGCGCGAACCTCAAACTGGAAGAAAATCATTAATGCACATGAGTAGCATGGATGCACTATAGGGGCAGAGATGAGTTGTGACATGTCACTCGAGGTTTTCTACGTGTAATACATAATCGACGTAATATACGTGCAAAATTGTAGAAAACGATGTATAATATATATTAAAGATGTCGGACGTAATTACGCGGGCGGGACTGAATTTGACAGCTTTGAATAATTGACATAACCTCTTATGAAGCTATTCAATCGCTTTAATTTGAATTTTGGGAGAAAAATGTTAAAAATAAGTAGAAAAATTTTCGGGGGATACCGAGGAAACAATTAATTTCCAGCGAAAGAAGTTGGAAAGTAAAAATTTTACGAAGTGTTTAGTTTGTCTACAAGTTTTTAAAAACACAGGTTATTAGCGACTAAAGGCCCACAGGTATGTAAACAAATATATATTCATCAAAAATTATTTATTAAAATAATTCATTATACAGGGTGTCCCAGACTCAAGTGTCCGGACTTATATGACTGTATACAAATTTAAAAAATAAATATAAAATTCCTTTTCCAAAAATCATTTGAAGTTTTTGAGTTATTAAATGCTTAAGCTAGACCAATCAGGAGCGCGGTATAAACAGCCGTGCGTACGTGAACGGGAGTCCAACGAAGTGTAGTGCCTGCTGTTCTCCCCTCGCTCAACAACACTGCGCTGGACTCACGTTCACGCACGCACGACTGTTTATGAGGTTCGTGATGCGAAACTAATAATAGGTGGCAGCACCGAGCCAAGTACTAGCTCCTCTGACGAAGAGAGACGAAATGCAATATGGGGCTTGATATGCGGTTGCTTATAATTAAATATATGAGGGTAAATACACTTTAAATATATGTTCAGTGCTTATAGACGAATGTAAATTATGGTTTAAGTAGAAAT
>CAKNWT010268299.1:8254-18877 GCA_932066315.1 Andricus coriarius
ATCTGTATCTGTATCTGTATCTGTATCTGTATCTGTATCTGTATCTGTATCTGTATCTGTATCTGTATCTGTATCTGTATCTGTATCTGTATCTGTATCTGTATCTGTATCTGTATCTGTATCTGTATCTGTATCTGTATCTGCATCTGTATCTGTATATGTATCTGTATCTCATCTGTATCTGTATCTGCATCTGCATTTATATTTTTTATTTATATTTATATACCTAAAAGAAATTAAGCTAGTTAGAATATCATAGATTGAACATTAAATTTTCGACTAATTAGGGAGCACTTTTAAAACAGAGTTTAAGTAAGTATTTCAGAATCAAAATGTTATAGAATAATATATTTGATTTCCCGTTTATAAGATCTGCGAATGCTGTTGGTGCACGCTCCAGGATTGAGCCTGATATGACAAAAGAATATTTTTTTAATTTCATTTCTGTACTAAACTATATATTGTACAAGGGGTTGTCCCTGTATATACCATCAGTCACGGATACATTTTTTTAATACACTTAAGTGATCTGATAAAACGCCCAATTTGATATATGTGACCATCTGCGAAAAAAGGGACCTAACACCGGGAAGCTAAATTTTACAGGAATGGCGATTGTACTTGTGTCTGCAAGCAGGTATTTGAGTAGAGGGAAGGCTTTCTTGGAAAGCATCCCCTCCACTTACCACTAAATCATTGCATTCACAGGTAGAACTGACGACAGCTGTAGTGGTAAGTAGTGAGCCTCTCATTCCATCTCCGAGTGCACTTATAATGTCTTCTTTTATATCTTAATAACAAGAACGTAATTGACTTACAAAAAATTTACGATTTTTGTAAATGAAAGAGAAAGTCCAAAAGTATCGACTGGTGTAAAAAACTAAAAATAAATTTTTCGGGCGTTGGGTCCCTTTTTTCGCGGACGGTTGCATTATAATATATTTCCGCTACTTACAAAAACCTATCTCTTAAAAAATACCTTAGACATATTGGCCTGCAACCAAACAAAGTCTGAGAATAAATTAGTAATAAAGCTTCTTTAATTTGGAAACATGAAACCATAGCTGCTTTACAACCTAACCCTCATGTAATCTTTTTTCTTTTAGTAATACATTTTTGAATTGTAGTTTCATAGTTTAATGTAACTTGACGATTTTATCGAAGATATTAAACGCACTTTTATACACTAAACATTCTTTGATTAATTGACTTGTAATTTGGGGCGAATAAGTAGACTCTTTCATCACTTTAAATAATGATGCATTCGAGCAACATTTGAAAAGAGAACAACAAGATCGATATTTTTTCTCGCCTGTCCAGTAATAATATTGATCTTGATTTGAAAATGTGAGTTAAGAATCTGGAGAAGACAAGGAAATCTTGAAAAACTACAGATTTATTTTTAAATTGAAATCATTTGTTAATTGAAATATGTAATTTTAATACTTTTGTAAGTTCGCTTTGATTATAGTTACTGTTTAGTTTCTCTGCATTGGATTTCTACTTCTTGCGTAATAAATTATTATTTTGGAAAAGTGACCTCTCTTTAAAACTCTTCTTTGTCAGTTCAAAAAAGTCAAGAGTCAAGAGTGTTTCTCAATCGGTCGAGAATTTTCTCGACAAGATCAGTTGAGCCAAGATAAAACAACTGAGTTTGAGAATATCATATATTCAAGAATTTCAAGAGTTGACAAGCGAGCATCCAGAAATTCTTGTCTTGTCGTGCATAACTAACTTTCAACTCGTGTGTACTATAGCATGTCTGACCTAAATCGTGTAATTGAACAAAATTGATTACAGGTTCTACAGCAAGAAGATTGGGATGGTAGTACAGTTTTTTCTGCTCTAAAACACTTTGAACGGTTACTGGATAAAAAAAGAAATTCATCATTGGGTCCCAATCAAAGAGAAGCAATAATGTGCGCTCTGGAAACAGTTATTGAAAGAACTCAGGATTTTACTGATAGTGCTTACACAACCCATGAGCACAGAGAAAATATTCTTCTTCTCTGCGATAGAGCCAAACTAGAACTTAATGCGTTATTTCGAATTGGAAACAGCATAGTGAGTATTGGTATTTGTATTTATGTGCAAAGAAGCCCTAGGGCCATTAGTAAGAATGACCTAGTAAGTCAATATATTTTCATCAAATTTCATGTAGGATATTGTAGACCTATGAAAAAAAGAAAATACATTTTGGGCGGCCAAACAAATTGTGATTAAACAACGCTTTCATTTACTACTAAGAAAAAAAAATTATCCTTCTTCTTCTGTATTCATAATGTGTCCCATAAGGGTTTAAATGACTTCCATTTCTTAAAATACATCTGTCTACATATCTTATGAAATCTTATCCTTACTATTCAAAGTTATTTACACATATTTACAATAATTCAAAAAAAAATTTATTGAAAATGTGTATAAAATAATAAAAGAGATTAGGGTAAAGTGGGGTATTGTGTCAGTGCGGGGCACGGCGACTCTTGGAAATAATTCTCGTGTATGTTCATTTTCATATTAATTTTTCTACGTAAAGTAGCTTTCTTTGGTACTCAAAAAAGTTATTTTATGTGAAAAAACTAATATGAAACTCAAGAAACACGAGCATTATTTGCAAGAGTCACCATGCCCCGCACTGACACCATACCCCACTTGCGCCTACACGTTTTATAATGCTCTTCAGTGTATCCAACCTATGCTATGGTAGGTCCAGACCTCTGCATTCATGCTAGTATCGTAATTCTACTTGAACCTTCGCAACTTTTATAACTTCTTCATGGTAATATGAGTCTCGAAATTTAGATTAAAAATAGGCAAAGAAGTATTATGGATCAGTAGGAATCTTTAATCATTAATTTCTTGAATGATTTTGTATATTTGCATAAATGTCAACTCTTACAAGGAGAGGACGCGAGATGGGCATCGCCGATTTGACTGGGGCTTTGCAGTATTAGGGCACTTAAAAATCCATTTAGGGCGTATTTTTTCTTTCGGTCTAATGGGCCTTAGTTTCCGAGATATCGAGGTTTGAGTATTTGCACTCGAGCGCTCGGCCGCGCCACTGCAGAGCGGGGACCCCGGACTTGGCGCTTACTCAGAGACCGACACTAATGTTGTGATGAACGGAGAATCCAAAGGCTTTCTATATCATTTCTATGAAGATTTTTTACGTAGCTTGCTAGTCTAAAAACGAAAATAATGCATCGCGTCCAATTTTTCAAAAAGGGGGTCATTAAGTAAAAAAAAAATCTCGTTTTTGTCGTTTTTTGTAAAGTTGTTAAACATTGCAGTCCAGCGGATAGTAACTATTTTTTAAATGAATCATGCAAACAATTTTGAAGATGGGAGTCATCTGCATATAATTAAGAATAAAAAATTATATTTTCGGTCAAACTATGCAAGATACGAAAAAACGTTTAAAACTAAATTATTATTCACCTGGAAAAGATCTACGAGTTTTCTTCAGATCATTTTTTAACAGAATTTTTTAATAGAATTAAATTTATATTATTTATCTTCTTCTTTCCTAGAGCATTTCGTATCACAAACGAATGAATTCTTAAAATATCTTTGACACCCTGAGAAACTGTTTGAGGGGAAGATGCAATCAAGATAATGCATTTATTGTACCTAGGCACTATTGAAAAACCTTATACGAACTTATGTTATACTTGCTAAACGAAAGTGATAAATATGAAGTCCTATTCAATTGAAATGTATATTGATCAACTAAATCAATATCAGTGAACTAAAATAAGGTAATACTTATGAATAAGTTATATGATTTACTTAAAAAAAAACTCATTTATCAACTTTTCGTAAAAATTTATGTAAAAAAGAAATGGTTAATAAAGGAGCTGAAAATACTTCCGTACCTTCTTTTGGGCAATTTCATCGTTCTAAAAACTTCTACTCATTGTGCGGGCACATCCTTATAATTTTTAAATGGTAATGTTATTTTTTACAATTAAAACAAATGGGCGTGCTATTGAAAAATGATTAAAAGAAAACTAGTAGTTCTTTTGAAGGTAAATAATTTTATTTTGAAACTTTTTTTCGTATCTTGCATAATTGTATTTATTAGCTAATGCCTTTTAATAAAATATCTTTTTATAATGTCAAATATTTACAGATAATATTCGATAAGAGTAAAAATCTAAGGTTAAATATTGTTTTTAGAAGAAAAAATAATAATATATAATATAAATTCATAGATATTTTTGAGATGAACAACTTAGGTTCTTAACATTTTTCCGTATCTTGCATAGTTTGAACGGAAAATATAATTTTATATTTTTAACAACATGCGGATGTCTCTCGTCTTCGAAATTCTTTTAAGGGTTCGTATGCCTAAACAAATGTAAAATGGCGTGTGACATGATTTGCATGATTTTTTTAAAAAATAGTCACTATCCGCCGGACTATGTGTTTAACAACTTTTCCAAGAACGGACAAACATAATTTCTTATAATGGTTTTTACTTTTTGACCTCGTTTTTTTTCCTAAAAAATTTGACGTGATGGATTATTTTCCTTTTCAGATTCGCAATGTACGTAAAAAACCTTATAGAAATGACATAGGAACCCTGTGGACTTTCCGTTCATCACAAAATTAGTATCAGACTGTGAGTAAGCGCCAAGTCCGGGGTCCCCGCTCTGCAGTGGTGCGGTCGAGCGCTCGAGCGCAAATACTCAAACCTCGATATTTTGGAAACTAAGGCCCATTAGATCAAAACAGTTCATTTCACAAATTTGATCCACCATATTGGATCCGCCACATTGATTTTTATAAACCTGATAACAGATTTGACAACAGCGACCCTCAAAACCTGAATATACCAATATTTGATGTAAATGCAACAAACACTTTTGGAAATAATGATTGTTTGTGTGCAAAAAGTGACTTTTTTTGGTATTTCTTTATTAATATAAACAAACTCTTCAGAAATTTCAGATAACCGAGTGTAATTTTCAATTCTCTAACATGGTGTTATAGCAAATTCACAAAAAAAATCACCAAAATCGATAAAAAACAACTTGAAATATTATAAATATGATGATAATCTAGGTGGGATATTAAATATCCCACCATGCATGTAAGGGTTAAATGAATCGAGCATTTATGATTGCATATTCTCAGCTAATACATTCTGTATGCTAAAAATTGCAATCTGAAGAAGATACAAAAGTCCACTCCCGAGTTAAAGTATTGCTAAATAGATAGGAGGAAAGTTTGATTAGAAAATTTTTTCCCGCTTCGAGAAAAAATAATCCAAAGTACATCATGTTATATCGACACCAATCTCACATTCTAGCTCACAATTTTTAATCAAAAAAATAAAATAAAAACTTGCACTCGAGATATTGCGATGCCGAATATGCAAAAAATAGAGTTTAATCGAAGAAAGGTTAATTAATATCAAGGACATGGCAGTTGATTCTTGAGGGGTAAGCGAATATATTGTTTAAACTGACGCTAGCGATAAGTCTTCAATATATAACTCGCTTGATGTTATCAAGCTGACTAACTCACAACAGCACACACTATACACGCACATACGCACAAACACCATATTGTGAATTTTTCAAAAGCTGAATGGCACCTGGGCGAGGTGATTTAAACGTTGTCTCTGGGATACCGGGTGACATATCAGAGTATGCAGCCTTATCCTTGCATGCGAGGCTCTACAAGGACGGACGAATCCTTTCCCTAGCTGCTCGTGGGAACAACAATAACACCATATCATCACAAAACATTTGTATATGCGATTCGAAAGGATCGAACGCGCAGAGCATCCGACAATCGGTCGGCAAATATTGCCGATTACCTTCTACGATGCCAGGATTATCCCTGTTTGCGGAGGCGTCATGGCGCGTATGCACACTCGATAGTGCCAGAAACACCCAGAGCTTCAGTACGTTTCGCATCATTCTTTCCGAAATCAACATGCCTACGTGCTGAAAAAGGGATATGTACGCGGAGTGCTTCCCCAAACGCTGCTTGAACAAGCTGCAAACGAAGATGAGGAAGCGACATTAAGACCAACGGTAGAAAGCGGATACTTTTTGAGAAATGATGGCGATTTCAGGACAAGGAGGAACATTGACATACAGGTTCCTCCTAAGCCCCAAGATCTGGCTGAAATGGAAGTCTCCATTCGTGAGGATATCTCGCAGAAGTACAGCCTCTGGACAATCAAGTGTATAGTTTATGGTCCTGCGAGAGCATTGGCTGATTCAAATCGAAGGCTCAAAACCGACAATGAATCAAAAGACCAAAAGACGCTTGTATTAACTGAACAAGAAGTTGGACTGGCAAGACAGCATGCGTCCTGTATTCAGTGTGTGATTGACTACGTAGCATCTGGTAGACATTGTTGACAAAATACGGGTGTTATCTGACGCAAGGAAGAGAATACAGAAGAGGGAGAGATGGTTCAGGGAGATTCAACGGTTTCACGCTGAGCCATCTCGCTTCTTCAGTGATCACCCTGTTTCTGTCAAAAATCCACCCAAGCCCAACGAGGTAGAGACTGTTTGGAGAGAGATATACAACATCCCAAAAACACTGGAGCTGAAAGAAGATACTGATAATATCTTCCGATTCAAGGAGTTTTGCGACAACCTCATAACATCTGAGGCGGAATGTCCATCAATCACTGCCAAAGAGGTGAGAAAAGCACTTACAGGCACGAAGATCCCCCTTTGGAAAACTAGATTTACTATCTCATCTGGAAATTAGCGTGTGACAACAAATAACGTCACCTTCCAAAGGAGCGTCTTTCAAGGCGATACCATGAGCTCTTTGCTTTTTTGCATCACACATTCTGTCTCTTTCTCTCGCGCTATGAAATTCTTCTGGATACCTCAGTGGCGAAACTAACCATCGCGAGCACAAGGTCACTCACGTATTTTATATGGATGACCTGAACACCTATGCCTCTGGTACAAGCAAACTTCAAACTGCTACAAATATCGTCAAGAAGTACACATGAGAGATTGGGATGGACATTGGATTGGATAACTCTGCCAAAATTTATCTGAAGAAAGGAAAGATTGCTCGCGTTTCCAAGGATTCTGAACTTGTGGATATAATTGTTATTAGAGATCTTAACACTGGGAAGAACTATTCATACCTAGGCATGCCTGAAAGCCTTGTTCAGGACGTAACATCGGTTAAACAGTCTCTCCGAAGCAGATACAAGTATCTTCTTCGGCAGATTTGGTCTTCAAATCTTTCGGCGTTGAAGAAGCTATCTGCGACTAACATGCTTGCCGTCCATGTTCTACTCTACTCGTTTGGGGTGGTTCAATGGAAGAAAAACGAACTTAAGGCCCTTGCTATCACCACACGCAAGATCATGCATATGCATAAAAGCTTGCATATCAATTCGTCTGTTCCGCGATTATACATTTCACGCCGTCAAGGCGGACGCGGACTTCTGAATCGCCAATGTCTTCATAACGGAATTGTTCTAAGTACAGCTCATATAGTTGCAAATGGGAAAGATCATCTTCTAACAATGGTCAGGAATCACGAGAGCTACAAGAAAAAGCACGGAAATGTAGAAAAACAGTCCTTGTCGAAGGAGCAAACTTTTGCTTTTCTCCGATCATCAGGGCTTAATTCAGGTACAGAAGATTTTATTTTCGCATGCTAGGACGGAGTCATTTCGACCTTATTATACCGTGACCGCATTTTATGTCAAGAAGTTCCCAGCAATAGGTGCAGTGCGTGTCATGCACACGTAGAGTACAACATCACTGTTAAGGAAAAGGAAACGGAGGACAGGTGTCAAGCCCTTAAAAGGAAGTTGCAATGACTGTACCCAAAAGATTCGGTTAAACTAACAGTCCTTGTGACAGGTGCTCTCGGAGGTGCAAAACTATCACCGGTTCGTAACCTCAAAGCCATTCCCGCGTGCCAAAAATGTGCTAAGGCACTTGCGAGATGGATGCGGAAAGCTGTCATCCTTGGGTCGCTTCGAGTTATCAAGACACGCGAGGGTTTGGCTGGCCTGTCGTTGTAATTTCATCATGACACCCTTCTCACGGTCGTCGGACGTGGCTATAAGTGTGATTTACCGCGGTTCCACTGAGATCCGATGTCATTTTCAGATGGCAGTTGCTCCTAGTGGGACCCTGCGGTGGTTATTTTACCTAACAAAAGTCAATTGCCATTATTTCTTTTAAACTTTAAACTATAAACTTGATTTTAATTAAGAGGATTACTTTGGTTTAGAATTAAAATAGCTAAATTAAGCCAATGCCTGCTAGCTTGCTCGATAGAGTGGGGGGGGGGACAACGCTGGTGTGAGGGAAAGTCATGGATCTACTCCAATTTCCATGAGTCAAGAATGCTAATAATTTTTAGTGACCTACGGCCCCGTTTATTGATGGGTCGACAGAATAGCCATTTTTACTTATCGCATGGCGACGAGATAGAATTTTGCTATGCACGCGACCAGTTATCCGCCATTTTGAGCTACTACGCGTAGAATAGCGTGACATCAAACGCCCACGATTACCGCGATGTGGCCAGAGTGACCACTCCGATTTAATTTAATCCTGATATCGCGACTTTTCAACGATACTCAAAAGAAGAAAGAAATACTGAAGCTAATCCGCGAACCCGAAAATTAACAGTTACACGTAAGGGCGAGGCAATTACCGAACCTCCCGCAGATGCCTACCATTTCGGCATTTTCAAGACAAGTTTTATTTTACGTAAGTCGAACTGAGCAAATTGAGGAAAGAATTACTGACCTGAGAGTCTCCTTCGTCCGCTCCAGGCACCTTGACCTCCAGTCGACATCTAGAATGGCCGCTTCCGTCTTCCTGGGAGGGAAACGGAACGCAGTGCGCATAGTTCTTAGGAGGGAGTGAGAAAGACTCGTCAGTTCTGCGGCGCGCCGCCAGACGTCATCGCGGTGACCCGATTTCGCTCAAGAGTCCGCTAGCTTTCGGTCCGCTAGTCATGCCCGCCGTTCTGTTAACAAACTGTCAAAAGTTGCCTCCACCGTAGTGTCGACGTCCTGGTTTCCCTGGCATTCTTGAATGAAAGGGACTCCCATTTAGACATATTTGCCAGGGAATTTCGTTGAATCTTGGTTAGCTTTTAATCTAACATAAACTCAGGTTTATAATAGGTGATGTTTCCCACACCTAATTAAAGAATATTTCTTATTTAAGCTTGACAAGACTCTTAGATTTAAGGAAACGGGTCAACCACTTATGAGTAAGTATAATAGCAATCAGTAAATTAAATCTTTTAAATCTATTAAGTTTTCAATTATGTCATTATTTTGTGCGCGTAATCAAATAACCCTTAACAATATATGAATAAAAAATAAGGGTTAACAACCACCGCAGGGTCTCACTGAGAGCAACTGCCATCTAAAAATGACACCCGCTCCCAGTAGGACCGCGGTGAATCACACTCATGGCCACGTCTCCCAATCGTGATATGGGTGGTCACAGGTCACGATGAAATCACAACGACAGGCCGGCGAAACCCTCGTCTGTTTTGAGGACACGAAGCGACCCAAGGATGACAGCTTTCTGCATCAATTTCTCAAGTGCCTTGGCATATTTTTGGCACACGGGCATGGCTTTAAGGTTACGAAACAGTGATAGATTCGCACCTCCGAGAGCACCTGTCACAAGGACAATCACTTGTACCGAATATTTTTGGTACAGTCTTTGCAAATCTCGTCTTGGACTCTTAGGGCAATCATAGGGCCACATTATATCTGTACGTCTACGTCATTATATCTGTACGTCATTATATCTGATGTACGTCGTTCCTGCGTGGGTGGGACACCCCGAAAGTATGTGTTCCAGGTACTCAGCGTGTACATGACACGCTCTGCACCTATCGCTGGGAACTTCTTGACATAAAATGCAGTCACGGTATGCTAAGATGGAAATGACAACGTCCTGGCATGCGAAAGCAAAACTCTCTGTACCTGAATTAAGCCCTGATGATCTGAGGAGAGCAAAGGTTTGCTCCTGCGACAACGACTATTTTTCGACATTCCTGTAAAAATTTCCGTGCCTTTTCTTGTCGAGTAGCTCTTGATGGAATTTTTGAATTTCCGCTTTCTTCACTTTTGCTTTCGGAAGTGAAGCATCTAAATGGAGTAATGCACTTCCGTCACTTCTGATGTTAAAATTCAGGCCAAGGGTCTCGGCTGCTTGCTCCGCGGCTTTGTAAAGAAACGCTACTTCACCAATCATCTCGTGGTTCCTGACCATTTTTAGGAAAGGATCTCGGCCATTGGCTACGATGCTTGTATCTGCTTCGGAAAGAATTCGTTAATGATGTTACGTCCTGAATGCGGCTTTGAGGCACGCCCAGGTACGTATAGGTCTCTCCAGTGTTAAGATGTCTAGTAACATTGATATCCACAAGCTCAGGGTCCTTCGGAACGCCAACAATCTTTTCGTTTTACAGATGAATTTTGGCACATTTATCCAATCGAAAGTCCATCCCAATCTCCCCTGTGTACTTCGCGACGATATTTATGGCAGTTTGAAGTTTGCCTTTACCAGAGGCATAGAGCTTCAGGTCATCCATATAAAATACATGAGTGACCTTATGCTCGCGCTGGTTAGTGTCGCC
>CAKNWT010268303.1:0-18486 GCA_932066315.1 Andricus coriarius
CTGTCGCATCGGCTACTAGATTGCCATTTTCGTCCCTCATTACTTCCGTCCTGCTTTGGAAGCCTTTCCTTATAAAATTGATTCCCCTGTACATATCACGCGGGTTATTTTGTTTATTATGCGCTTCTATTGCTAGTATTTTATTCTTTTCCCACTCCCTTTTCTTGGATCTTATAGAGCCTGGTTGTACTTTTACTAATCTCGAGATACTTCTTATGTGTTTGATCGCACTTCTTTTGTAAACTAATTAGTTTGGCCTTCCGACGTTTTTTAAACCAAAGTTTGCACTCTTCGTCAAGACAATGTTTGCTTTTGGTTGCTTTCTTTAAACCTATAGTTAGTTTCGCGGCTGTCTTTATCGCCTTTTTCATATTACTCCACAGGAATTCCGGGCCCTCCTCGTAATTACCGTTATCGTCTCTCTGTTCTTGGAGAGCGTCGAAACTATTAGAAATCTCAACTTGATAATTTAATGTTTCTGTTGGTGTTTTAAGCTTATCTATATTGAAACGAACTGTTGGCTCTGCGCGGCTTGTTTTCTTATTTAACGCTAGTCTAGATCTTAGTTTTGCTATCACGAGAATGTGGTCTGAATTTAAATCCGCTCCCCTGTACGATCTTATATCGAGAATGTTTGTATGACGTCTTCTGTCAATTAGAACGTGATCAATCTGATTGTGAGTGATACCATCTGGTGATGTCCAGGTGGCCTTATGTATATTTTTATGCTTGAAATATGTGCTTTTGTCGACGAGGTTCTTCGAAGCTGCAAAGTTTATCACTCTAGTTCCATTATCATTACTGACGTCATGCAAACTTTCCGAACCAATTGTAGGCCTATACATCGATTCTTTTCCAATTTTCGCGTTGAAATCTCCCAATACTATTTTTGCGTCAAACGTTGAGAACATGTCAAAAACCTGTTCAATTGTTTCGTAAAAAAGATCTTTAGTGTCTTCGTCTTTGTCCTCGGTAGGGCTGTGCACGTTGATTAACACCTGTTTGCTGAAATCACCCCTTAGTAAAATGTATGATAACCGATCGCTAATGAATTGCATGTCGATAACCGCTTGTGAAATTCGCTTATTAATAAGGAAACCGGTCCCCAGTGTGTACCCCTTAGCTCCCCCATAGTAAAAAGTATAGTTATCCTTAGAAATTGACGCATAATCGCCCGACCAGCAGGTTACTTGAAGTGCTATTAAGTCAGTATCGTATGTCTTTGCTATCTCAATGAGTTCGCTAAAACCGCCAGTATTTAGACTACGCGCGTTCAGAGTTCCCACCCTTAGATATTTTACTGTAGTTTTTTGTTTTTTTCAAGTTATCCATGGTAATTTTAGGAAAATCCGCACGTTAGGATCCTATTCCGATCGTAGGTGAGTCCGCCGTCCTAGGAGTGATAACCCCCATAACTCCCCAGGCCTAGATATGGGGGCTTTCCGACTCTGACAAGGACCATGTCAACTTGTCGTCAAACACATTACGGTTTCATCCTCATATCCCAACATCCCCCTGCAAGGCAGCTCGCCCACTGGCATCAATACCCCTTTGGCCCTATTCAGGCGAATTATTCCACACATCCCTTGCGGGCAGTATCATCGCTGCAGTGTGCAATGAGGCGGCAGGATTTTTCCCTTACAAGATTTTTAGTTTTGGTTCGGGTAGTGTTCCTAGGTGGGTACACGCTGCACCTCGGCTTGCCAGAACCCACCCATTGCGTATCAGCGCGAATGGGTGGGTCCTCTCAAGCCATGGTTGTCGTGTACCTATTTTTTACCAGTGTGGGCTCACCACACCCACGACTGGTTCCTGTCGGCTGTCCGCGACTGCTTATTCTTGTATTCGCAGTTAACCTGAGGGGCTGTTCAGCCTTACGGGCCGTTCCTCTATCCGCAACCTGAGGACGCGCTACGTAGTGGTGACAGGGACCCACCGAGCAGACGAGACTTTAGCATAGCTCATTAAGGTCCAAATTATGAGAAATCAATTTACAGGAAAATGTACAATTTTATCCACTTCTTATTGGTCAGAGCTTTATCACTTACTGAGCTCCTTCTTTTAAACTTTGATTCGTCTGGATATCTCGATTCAAGCCGAAGATAACTTTTTCTTGCATTAACAATTCTGGTGACTACAATTTTTAATATTTTTAAAGTTAGGCTCCATTCACAAACAGACAAGTAATCCACTTGAATTTTTCCGGACATTTGTGCGACTTTAGGAACGTCTGAAAGTTTACATTCCAAATCTAGGCAATGTAAACAGTGATCTTCTCCAGATTTGTTGCTCTTACAACAACAAGAAATTATTCATCGAGATACGAGAAACGTCGTTAGACAGGTAGAAAGATTTTGAACCAGCCTTCCTGAATGCGAACTCAGTGCGATTTTTTTTTACTCTGATGAAGATACATCTAAAAAATTCCAGGGCCGCTTTGATGTCCGAGTCCGTCCCTGGTACAGTATCAGTAATTATTTTGCATTTTTATGTTTCTTGCACTAATTTTAAATTTTTTCAAACGAGCTGGAGCTATCTTTCGCGCAAATCGATGAAAGTTACCAATTTCGTTTGCCTCTTTTGAACTCGGAAATCCAATATTTTACAGTTGAATACGATGGAGCAGATTTACCATAATATTTCTGGAGATTTTCTTACGTTTCCTTTCCACTTTTTCCACGCAAAAAATAATGCTTGATCAATGCCCGAAATTTCGTCTTTTTCCCTTTTTAGAAAAATATCAAAACTTTTTTATTTTAACCAACAAATAATAACCTTAGAAAAGTCTTGCGTCACTATAAAGTGCCAGATCCATCTGAAATGAGTCGTGTAGTCGTATGGAGGTTGGTATTTTTAAACGGGGGGCGGCATCTATTGGAGGCTGGGAGAATCTTGAACCACCTAGTATAATATTAAAACAGAAGACGTGGAATGATCTATTTTTTCGTTATTATGAAAAGTCAAAATAGTCTAAAATGGACATAGAGTCCTCTCGTGAATAGAAAGACCAACTTAAGACCTCAGTATGGGTAAGTTTAGGTTGTTTAGGTTGTAGTTTAGGCAGTTTAAACCCCCCAATGTCCCATCATTATTAGGGTCATCACGAATCAGGACCATAACCATAATCTTTACTGCTTTATGGTATAAATATAACATAAATTGGTTGAAGCCTCTAGTCCTCATAAATAAGCCCAGCTTCTGTAGGACTTTCAGATATAGCTTATCTGTTGATACAGACAGCTCTCCTTATTTGAGAGAGAGAGAGAGAGAGAGAAAGAGAGTGGTTTCTATTTTAATTCTCTAAAAGTGATGCAGGTATAGGCTAAAGGGTACATACAAGAAAAAGACCAAACGTTGTTTAAAAGTGGTCTTAAAATGGTATTAAATTGGTATATCTTTTCACGAGGGTCGCCTAGTAACTTCCTCTACTTTAAACGATGGCCGTGAACCCACACCGACATACTAGCATCAAGAACACCGCCTCAAGAGGGTTCAATTCCAGAACCGAAACGTCGCGATTTTAAACAGTATCTCTTAATAAAGAAAATTCGGATTGAGATCAGAGAGGCCGCCCAGGACCTTTTGTTATTTCATTTATACGGTCGCATAGTAACTTCCTATATAATTTTGTATCTGGAGATTCATTTGTTTATAAAAATGACAAACTGAAGAAATTACTTTTTCTGTAAAAAACAGCGTGTAAAATGGATAGGACGTGTCCATACTGTAGATTTCGCCTTACTGAATCTGAATCGAAAAAAGCTAAATCTCTCTGTCACCTAACGTTTGTGAGATAACTGATACCAAAAGTGCCGAAAACCGTACTTTGATCATTTTCAAACAATTATTACGAAGGCAACCGATGTGTTAGAGACTTTCTATTGCTCTCAAATTAATTCTTCTGTCTTGTATTTAGATGCAGAAATAACCAAAACTATGAACAAATTCTATTCAAAGGACAATTTTTATTTGTTGGATATCATGATCACATCCATGAAGCCAAGGAGTATGAGAACGTATGTACCCAAACTTAATTCTTGAAAAATGCAAACGAAATTTTGAAAAAAATTTGATTTAATTCTATCATAATGTACAAGGCATTGGTAATAATTAAAACCCATTTCAAAAGTCTATCACGTCGAGTTTGTCCCTGATGTTAGACTTTCATTGTCAACCTGTGTAATGGACGAATTCGGTTAATACGTCAAACTTCCTAACCAGCTAACACGAAGATGGTCTACTTAGAATCGATATGTCAGTAAAAAGTTCGGTCATTTAAGATTTCTAAAACACAAGCTGAGTCATGCCTTCTCGAGCAAGTGAAACCTGCTAGTCGGAAAAAAAATTCGTTTCAATCGGTTCCTACAGTACACACACGCTTTATGCTCCGGGCACGATTAGAGACGCTAGAAGCAAATTATGTGAAGTTCCAGTAACAGCATGTAGACTTGTTGAAAGCACCTTTGGAGATAGAAGTCGCATATTTTCAGGATGACATCTTCACTCAAACAGAAGAATGGTATCAAGTTGCTAAGGACAAATTTTTCGATGCAATCGACGCTATGGCCACCGCGCATGTATCTAACTCTTCAACAAGCGTTGATCAGTATGTCTCATTATCGTCAACAAGGTTGTTTCCAAAAATTACCTTGCCAACGTTCGCTGGGTATTTTTCCGAGTGTTCGCATTTTACGGACTTGTTTAAATAACTGATAGCTGAAAATACGGAAATCGCGGATGTTTTTGAATTACATAATTTAGAAACAAATTTAACAGTAGTGCCAGTTTAGCTCCTTAAAAACATTCCGGTTTCCACCGAAAATTATAAGCGCGCGTGGGATTTGTTAGTAAAACGTTACGAGTTGAAGAGAATATTGTTGAATTCTAACTTGTCTATTCTCTATTCGTTAAAGCCTCTAAAGTCAAAATCAGCTTTGAATATGAATGATCTAGTCAAAACTGCTGAAGAAAACCTAAAGTCTCTTAAGGCGCCCAAATGTCGAGTCGAACATTGGTCACACAATAGGTGATACGACAGAATCTCCTTATTATGATTCCTTGCACTCATCTCTTGAGGGCAAGGTTCGCACATTGCAGATTCTTGATGGGAATCCTGCTAAATTAAAGGATTATTCAAATTAAAGTCGAATGATAACTCGCAGGCATTAAATTATGGTAAAGCAACCCGCGTGTCGAAAAGAGTTCTGCATCATCATCTGACCTTTCAACAGATCACACTCAGAATTCTCATCAAGTTCGAAAAGGTTTCGGTTGTGGGCAGGCAAACTTCTTGATGTATTGCGCTTAATTTAAAGCCATGCATGCAATACAACGAAAGGAATTCGCGGCTAAAAGGAAACTTTGCCTTAACTGTCTGCGTCAACATTCAACAAGCGAATGTCCTTCATCCAGAACATGTCGATTATGTGATCAAAAACATCACACCATGCCTCATCAAGATGCAACGACATCGAACATCACTCATCAGTCACCTTCAACTCAAGGAGAAGAGCGTACATTGTCCAGCGTTCACCATCTCAGCAGTCATCATGTGACTCGACCTAGAGCAAAAGGTCTATTACCAACAGCTTTTATCAAGGTGAAGTCAATTAATGGTGCTTCAGTGTTTGTGCTTGTACTCCTTGATCAGGGTTCTGAGGTGTCTCTCGTATCTGAGTCTTTCGAACAACGTCTCAAGCCCACGTTTCGAAAGGGCCAATGGAAGTTGGTCTTATCTTTTAGGTTTAAATCTAGCAGACCCAGATTTCAAAAAAACTCAAGAGTGATTAACGTGATCATCGGAGCAAAAGTTTGTCCTTATCTGCTTTTTCCGAACATTCGGAACGGTTTTTTTTACGCTCCTGTTGCTCCGGAAACATACTTCGGTGATCATTCTTTTGAATTCTTCATCTCTCTTTTCTTTATATTGGCGCCTTTCTTTCGCAATAGCTCTGGCCTCTTCTTGCTGTTTGATTTCCTGTATGATCGCTTTTTCTTGCCTTTGTTTTTCTAGGGTTTCCCCTCATTTTTGGGTTTCAATGTCCTCCCTCTCCAGTTCCTTAGCTTTTTGTTTGAATTTCTCCTGTAGTTCTATGTGAAAACGGTGTGCTTCTTTTGCGCATTCTAAACTTAGCTTAAAGAGTTTTATCTGTAGCTCTATGGTGTCTTGCAGTCTTTCCATTTTTGGTTTTTGGTTTGATGATTTTCTGTATCCTCCTTCGTAATCCTTCCATTAAGGGTACTGCTCCCAGTTGTCTTCTGGAGGTTCTTTTATGTCTAGTCTTCTTAATCGCAGCCAGTTAATTGCCGGGCAATTTTCTCTGTGTTTGGCCATGTTGACCTCGAAGATTTCGTTTAAGCACATGCTGCATCTGGGTATTTCCATTTTGCTGAAAATATAAATGTCTACTCTCTTTTTGTTCTTAAGATCTAATGAGTTCCGTTATTTCGGGTTGATTGAGTCAGTTTTTAGTTTTTTGGTTAGTTTGTGTCCTCAATCCTATTGATCCTTTGCCATTTTGCCATTATCGATTTGAATAATCTATACTAAACTTGTGAGATATTTGGGACGTCTATGTGCCATTGTTTGTATTTACATTTTATAATTTAAAATCATTTGTATTCCATTTTCCAATGGGTTTTCTATTAGGATTTTTTAATTCGTGAATCGTTGGGGAAATTTTCTTTTTAATAATGATGGGACCTTCGTACTGGTCGTGTAGTTTTCCTGCCTTTTTATCTGCTTTATTTTATAGTTTGGTTACCCTTTTTAAAACCCCATCTCCTACTTTAAATTCTATTGGTCTTCTTCTTAAATTATAATTATTGGACTGTCTATTATTTGCTTGGTCTAGGTTTTTCTGAACTTCCTCTTTAATGACTTTTAACTTTCTTAGTCTATCGGTCCATTTGTCGACGCTTTGCAATTCAATATCTCTTCTTCTTTATTCATAATGTGTCCCCTGAGGGTTTACATGACTTCCATTTCTTCCAATCCTTCCATCTACATATTTTATAAAAACTTATCCTTAATATTTACATTTATTTACATCTATTTACAAAACGTCTTATATCTAGATCCTTATTTCTATTTCTTGACGCAAGCGCAATTTGGGACGTGTTAGCGAACGCGTGAGCGATTGATCGAAAGCGAGTGTGCAAGCGAGAGAGAGAGAGAGAGAGAGAGCGATAACGCAAACGCAAACGCATCTTAATCTACTTAAGCTATTACATAACCATTACTTACAAATCTTTACGCTTCTAATTTAAGCGACTTCCGTTTCCTTTTTCTTCCACTTCTCTTGTACCTCGATTTTACCATTTTTTCTGTATCCATTCTGTCATTCTTTCTCATTCGCTCCCCTAGCCCCCTCTAACTCCTTCATCCACTCTTCTCCCAAACCATCCTCTCCTAGAATCTTTACCGCATTCTCTTGTCGGCTTCCTTAACTTCCATTCCTCTCCTACATCCTTCCCATACATGCTCCCATGTTTCCTCTTCCCATTCACAGGTCCTGCACTTCCTGTTCTCTTTCTTTTCCCAACACATACCTGCCCTCACCTCGTTTCCCAATCTAAACCTTGCTATTCTGGTTCATCTTTTCTCTCCCCATCCCTTTTCTAAATACATTGGCACTCCTTCCTTTTTTATCATTTTATACCACTTATTATATTTTGATTCCTTAATCAGCCCCCATCTTTCTATTAATTGTCTTTCCCTCTCCGTTTTTTCCACTTCTTCATAGTTTACTTCAGACCTGTCTTCTATATATCTAGCCTCAAAGAACTCCCTCCTTTCTTCTTCCCCTCTCGATAATTCCATCGCCCACCCTCTCCTTTCTTCTATCTCCATCAAACACTTTCTCGCTAACTCCCCTCCCCTTCCCTCCCACAGCTTCTTTTCAAAATTTCATGCCCTCTTTCCCGCTCTAATACTTAATGTTTCCCTTTGCGCTTCTTCTCTCACCATATATCCCTGCGTCCTCCAGTCTACCCCTAGCGTCCATCTTATATACCTTTCTTGTAAACTCTCAATCTCTTTTCTTTCTTTCCATCCCCATATCTCTGCTCCATAACCTAACACTGGCCATACTAACGTATCAAATAACCACCTTCTCCTTCTCCAATACTTTTTTAACCTTCTTTTACCTATTCAACATATCTGTTTCATTACCCCTGCTGCTTTTTTTATCCTTTCTCTTATATGAGCTCTATGACCTCCATTTGTTTGCAAGGTATATCCCAGATACTTAAACTCTTTAACTTCTTCTAATTTTATTCCCTTCCATCTCCCCTTCCATTCTTTCTTTCTTCCCTCTCCTTTTTTGAACCTCATTATCTTTGTCTTTTCTACATTCAAATTTAACTTTTTCCCATCTAAGTATTTCTCTAATCCAGTAATTAAGCCCGCCATTTCTTCTTCATCCTCTGCCATCACGACTATATCGTCCGTGTATGCCAGTGTATATATCTTTTCAATCCCTATCCTAACTCCTCCCCACCCTTTTCTCTTCATTTCTTCTTCCGACACTCTCTTTATTAATCCCTTTCGTATTCCCTTTTTCACCATAACTTTTTCAATCTCGCCTCGGTCCAATGAGTCAAACGTCGCCTTTAAGTCCACGAACATTGCTATCATTGCCCCTTTATCCCTTTCAATCATCTTATTTACTAGATAGTTCAGAACATATATGTTGTCCATCACCCCCATTCCTTTTCTAAACCCTGTCTGATCCGGAGGCACTATTTTTTTTCCTGAACTTCTTTCTTTAACGTCTCCGATAAAACAGTCACATAAACTTTATACAATGTTGGCATTAGTGTCACTCCTCTATAATCCTTAACCTCCTCCCCTTTGCCTTTCTTCACTACTGGTATCACTATTCCTTCTTTCCATAACTTTGGCCACCCCTCTCCTCTCCATACTCTATTGCACATTAACCATGCCCATTCCTCTAACTCCGTTCCCCCATATTTCCAGACTTAATTTTGAATCTCATCTATGCCAGGAGCCTTTCCATCTTTTATCATCCGTGATACCTTGATTATTTCCTCCCTTTTAATGTCCTCCTCCTCATCTGATTCCCTGCCATCTTTTCCTCCTTTTCTAACTTTCCTCTCTACCCGTCCTAGCAATTCCATAAAATATTGTTTCCATTCTACCGTCTCAATATCCTGATTTACTCTTTTCCTTCTTCTTCTCTCACTCTATTTACTATCTTCCAAACTTCCTCTTCCGTCCTAGCCTTCTCCGCTTCTTCTTCAAACAATTTATTTTCCTTTTTTTTTGCTCACACAACTCAGTATACTCCTTCTTTATTCTCCTATATTCTTCTCCACTACTTGTTCCTTTTCTTCATTTTCTTAATTCCCTTCTCACTTCCTTCTTCTTCTGTTTACATTCCGCATCCCAACCACTTCTATCCCCTCCTTCACTAACATCTTTTTTGCTTGTGCACTCTAATGCTCGTTTTATTTCTCCTATCGTTATTTTCATTTCCTTGTTTACATTTCCTTCCCCCATTTTGATAATCTCCACTTTTTCTTTAAACTGTTCTTTACCTTCCATTGACCAATCCCCTCTTCCTGCTCTTTTTACTTTTGCTTCCTTTTTATCCTTATCGTTATTATCCATTTCTCCCTCTACTGTCACTATTAATGGAAAGTGATCCGAATCTATATAGTCCCCTACCTCTAGTTTCTTAACCTTTTCCCTTACCTCGTCGTCCACTACCACATAATCAATTACCGTTCCCCTCTTTCCTCCTGAACGTGTATATTCCCCTTCCTCACCCCCCTCAATACTTCCGTTTAGGATAAACCATTCCATCTCCCCTAGGCTCTTCAACAATTTCTTTCCCTCCTTATTTAGTATCTTGTCTTTGGATTTCCTTCCTCGGTCTCCACCCCACTCCCTTCATCCTCTATCTCATGTTCTCGCATTAAAATCTCCTCCTATATTTATCCTTCTCTGTTATACATTCGGTCCTTACTCCCATCACCATTCCTCCCAATGCTCTGCCTTTTTTATTCTTCCTCTTTGCATTCTGAACTTGCCATTTGTAACCTCTTGGTAATCTTCCACTTACACTTTCCCATCCCTTTTCATCTAGCCACGTCTCCATCATTACTACTACATCCCATTGTGTCAAATTTGTCATAAACTCCCTATCCTTTCTTTCTAAGCCTGCTGTATTCCAGTAGCATATTCCACCATACACCTTCTATCTGCAATATCTCTATCATTTTCTATATTTTTTCGGAGCGACTGAATTTGTTCTAATTCGCGACCTAAATTTCGAAATGCCGGGGTGAATTGGGTCGACAAATTTTTGCTAGTGTTTATTGCAAACTGCAATATACTCTTAACGTTTTGTTGACAAATTCCGTGCCATTTTCAGTGTGGAGGATAGGCTGGGGCGAAAAACCAACATTGTGCGTCCAGGAAACGCCTGGGTGCGGAAAAGTGGCCCAGTCCAATCTGTTCTTTGAGGGCCTGTTCTTTTGGCCGCCAAAGGCGCCAAAGCCGCCAAAGGTGGCTCCACATCGGGTTCCACCCACGCCCTACCCAGCCAACCAACCATATGTAGAACGTGCTTATTTAAGTCTCAGAGTCATTAATTTCACCCACAAAGTCTTTCTTAGTGTCAAATAAGTTGACAGTCTTTCGAGAAAGAAGTGTGGCGCGTATCTGTCGGTCCCGAGCGTTGGGACCGATGCCTTGTCTGCACACCTCTGTTACCAGTCTTACAGTTCTTTACACCGCTACTGTGTGACAAGGGAAAGATGGAAAGTCCCAGTCTGGTACCAAGCCATCAGCCATAGATAGCTTAGCGGTAAATTCATCCTCTATTATAGGAATTAAAACTGGAGGTACGGTAAGTGAAAGAACTGTCTGTTCTCAATGAATCATTTCTGTGTAATCATTAGCTCCAAAATTAATTTTTGGCACAATATTGCACAGAAGCCGTTTGTCTGAATGGAAGTGTTTACCACATTTCGGTACTTCAGAGGAAGAAACCTTGACAATTTGATTGCTTGGAAGAGGTGCCGACTCACATCAGCGATAGACTTATCCCGTCTGATGTGGAACCACTGAGGTACGTATACTGTGAGTAAGTATTCAACTAATACTTGCAGTTGTTAGCCAGCGAGCCATATTGATGGGGCCTATCTTCCGGGAGGCCAGCTCAGGAGAGCACGTTCCGGACCGTATGGCATCTGATATCTCATAAAGATACCTTTGATCTGAGCTGAGATGAGTGGGCTCAATCTCAGGTAAGTCACACTCAACTTGCTTAAACTTCACAACATCGAGGGTCTCACAAGTTGGAAGTTGTCCCCCTATTGGCCCTGAGTATTTGTTCGGACCAGAGGTAGGTCCGTCAATAAGTACGAAAAGACTTCTGAACGGTAGCTTATTGAAATGTAATAGACAGACAACCTATTGCAAGGGACGATCAAGTCGTTCTTCTAGTAGACGAATAATTTCTCCCTTCCAGCCCGTATTCGTATTTGTACCGTCACAGCCCACGACTACAACTGCATCGAAACCTCCATTCAGTTCTATTGTTACGTAATTATAAATAGAATCACACTGATCTTGGGCATGGCTCGATGGTGTGACGACATGGCCTACGTACGTATTTAGAACCTGGTTCGGCCAACAAAAATATGTGTTCCTCCTTAATAAATCAGCAGCGAGGAGCACAGACGAGCTTGAATGTGCCGCAACCCGTTGACACATACAATATCTTTGAGCAACTACTGCTGCTTCAGATAAGTCAAGTCTGGCCTGCGATGATTTTCTCTGCACAACTGTGCGTGGTATGTCGTGAAAATCGTCATCATCGGTAGAAGCATCAACCTTTACCTCTTATGTATTTTTTTTTAAGAGACATCTACGCTGGCGATCCCCATTAGTCTTTTACCTCTTTGGTCAAGATAGAAGGCATGCTCTATGGCTGGCACCTTCTTTTCCTTGGGACAGGAGCACCTGGACAATTTAACGCACTTACAAGCGGCTATGTTAATAATTCAGAGCAGTACTCTTTGAAGGCGTCGATTTTCTCATCCTTATTACTTTGAGAAGTTGTTTTACTCTTCAATAAATTTGTCAACGTATTGTATGTTTTAGGAAGATTTGTGAGACATTCCTTAATGCGCTGCTCTGAGACCGTTGGGATAGAAGCAAATTCCCAAATAACTATTAGTTTGGGACGGACTTCGTCGGCAGTGTCTCCGAACGAAGGCTCCTTGTCTTTTTCTGAAAGACAGTCTTTTTGCCTTCGAACCTCCTGACAACATGGCAGAACGTCAGCCCTTG
Source organism: Andricus coriarius (assembly GCA_932066315.1). Lineage (NCBI taxonomy): Eukaryota > Metazoa > Arthropoda > Insecta > Hymenoptera > Cynipidae > Andricus > Andricus coriarius. The sequence goes on from CAKNWT010268303.1 coordinate 12,326, forward strand.
TTGGCAAAACGTTCGGACCAAAATCTTTTGGAGGACCAAATATAGGGCACTGCACAAAGTCTCTCTTTGCGAATTTCGACATGCTGTGGCATGGAAACCAAAGAGGGGAATGCAGGCAGAACCAGAATCTCTACCACCAAAAGAACCAACGACGAGACAATGAGAAGAAGAAACTATAACGACAACGTCGATTAGCACATGCGAGTGAACAAACATTAGGAATGAGCCGACAGTTCGAGCCATTGGCAAGTTCTGACAAGTCTCGACAACGCTCGACCAGTGGGAGGGGGAGGGGAGAAGGAGACCCCCGCTCCCCGGGGGGGGGGGGGGTCCAGCTTTAATATAGAGGTGGCACAGACGCTCGTGTGCTCGTAGACAGTCATGACCCAGGGACCGCACAAGTATTTCAGCGTTTTACTCGAAAATACGCAATTTTGAGTCAGTTTCCCCTCCATGAGGATTGGCATGAGATGAATTTGGCAACTCGGTACGGACCTCTAAGTACCCTCTGATGACCTTTAATCGTAAATTCACCTTTGGAAGGCATCGTTATCGATTTTAAGTCCATTTTTGCAAAACCTTAAATTGTATTGTTTTTTGGTGAAGTTTTGAGATTTCACCCTCAAAGAACAGACAAAGATATTATCCGATTTCAAAATTTTAAAGTGCGCTGAGTTTCGTATTGGACTGGGCTACTTTTCCGCACCCAGACGTTTCCTGGACGCACAATGTTGGTTTTTCTCCCCAGCCTAGTGGAGGATCCGGGGTGTTCCCCAACGCGAAATGACACGCTTATGAAATTCCGACTCTATTGTGATCCCGTTAGCTTTTTTTATGGGGATTATCTCTACCGATTTTGTGAATAGATCCACAAAAACTAATAAATATTGATTCTTTCTCTTTTTTGAACTCGGTGACGGACCCATGATATCTTCAGCAATCATGGCCCACGGTTCTTCAACGATTATTTTTACCATTAACCCTAATTTCGGTTTGTTACTCGGTTTGGTTCTTTGACATGTTTTGCAATTTTGTACGTTTGTATTGTAAGTTTGCATGGGTTAGAGTCTGGTAAGAGAGTAGATTTTAGTGGGTCAATTCTGTAAAAATAGAGTTGCGAATCTCTGATTCGCCATTTTTCGTGTTCTTCCGGTCTTTTTGTCACGTGTCTGATTTTAGTAGAGTACCAGTCATCTGTTTTGTCGCTAACTTCCGCTTTTGGTTTCTCTACTGTACAAGCTAACGCAAATGCTATATTTTTTGCTGGTTCTCCTGATCTCGAGAGAGCATCAGGGACGAAATTTGAACTACCTCTGAGATATATGACTTCATAGTCATATTCTAATAATTCCAATGCCCACCTGGCTAATCGATAAGCTGGATTCTTCAGGTTATGGAGCCACTTTAACGCTAAGTGGTCCGTGATTACTTCAAAGCTGTAACCTTCTAAGTATGGTCAATTGTCTGTGTAAGTACGGCTCCTAATCCTGTATTACTCGCGTCTGTTTCGAGTTGGAAGGGTTGAGTAAAATCTGGGCATGTTAATATAGGTGCTGACGTTAAAAGGTCTTTCATTTTTTGGAAAGCCTCATCTTGTTCTAATCCCCAATCCCATGTTTTATCTTTTTTAAGTAATCTATTTATTGGTTCTATTATTTCAGAAAGGTGTGGGATTTTTGTTTTATTCCGATTATAATTGGAATTATTACCTGTCCAGTTATATTTACTGTTTCTCCATTTGTGACCAATAATTTTCGCGCAACGGGTTCAAAAATGGAATATTTGGAATTCTGGATTTTTTCCAACAATTCCTTGCCAGCGTATGAATGTATGGCACCTGTACCTACTAAAATTAAAAATAAGCTACCTTCGAATTTTGTCATTAGATGAAAACGTGTTTCCGTTATTTGATCCTTATCCGAATTCAGAAATTCTGGCTGTTAAACCACAATGATAAAAATTTCAATTATTTGTCTTTTCGTTCACGTTTGTTTTATTGTCCTGTTTTTTGTCTGGGTTAGAACTTGTTTTTTTTTCTGTTGAGTCCTTGTTATTTTTATTTGGTTTTTGATTTTTATTACCGTACTTTAATTTTTGAAATTTTTGTTTACTATTACTATCTTCTGGACAATTTTCGGATTTTTCTGTGGGGAATTCAATAATTGGGTTGCTTTGACCTTGATTTGAACCCAAAGACATTTGATTAAACATTAGTAACATTATGTGGTAGGGGTTGGATGGATATCTGTATCTATTGTTATGGAATCTGGGTTGATAATTTGGTTGAAGTGTAGGTTGGAAATTTGATCGGAAACCAAGTGGGAATGTAGATCTGAAGTTAGGTCTGAAATTTTGTTGGTATTGGTTAGGGAAAGGTTGGAATGGAGATCCAAATGGAAATCTTTTTTCGTATTATTTTCTACCCTCGTAATTTTGGTTTGGATATCCGTTTTTGTTACTGTTTTGACCATTATTATTTTCTTTTTGTTATCTTTATTATTTTCTAGATTATTTTATCCCCACTACTGTTATTACGTTTTTGTTCTATTCTGTCCTCTATTTTTGGTTCGGTAATTTGTAACACTTGCCCTCGAATTTTTGACTTGGCTAGCTCAGTTTCCCATTCTTTACCCAAATCCTCTAATTGTTCTGAAGTTTCAAAATCGTTTCTTTTTATATACATTTTGTATTCTATTCTGAGATTTTCATATGTTCTACGTAATTCCCATTCCAAATTTGTTCTAATGTAGAGTTTCGTGAAAAGTTTTCTAATTTCCGTTAAATACAAATGGATGTCTTGATTTCTTTGTTGGTTAAAAAATTTAATTTTTTGCCTAATTTCCTCAGAAAATCTTTCGTCGATATACGCGTTTTTAAAATCTTCGAAAAAATCAGACAAACATCTCCAGGAATTTTTATTTATTTCGCACCAGTCTTTTGCGTCTTCAATTAATAGTGCATCCAAATTTTCTAAAATGTCACGGTCGTTTATTTTGTAACCCCTTTTGAATCTTTTTAATTCCTCCAAGAAATGCGCGGGACTATCTTCTTTATTGTTTCGAAATTTCATTGGCCAGTTGCTCATAATTTGGCGTTTGTATCATGCCGAAAGGAAAATAAGTTGCTTGGATTGTTTGGTTATTTGTCTGAGTCGGAGTTGTTAACATGTATTCGTGAACATTTTTTTGACCTCCCAGGTGCGAAATTCGGTCGGATGCCAGAGATTGATTATTGGCCCAAAGTCGGCCCTACTTTGGTAACCGATCTACGGTAACCAGAGTTGGGTCAACTAAGGTGTTTTCAAGCTGCCATGGTCTCGCCGACATTGGCAGCCGACGTCGGTGGTGGGCGAAAAGGCGACTGTCGGCCTAATTCTGACCCAACTTTGGGCCGACCATCGGATAAACTGTGGCAGATTGGTCGGTACGAACGCAAGAATGCGGTCGGTCAGACTCTGTATGCAGCAGTCGGTTAGCCACAAGTCACCTTGTTGCACCCGATGGTCGGTCAAACCTTGGCCCAAATATGGACCGGCCGTCGGTCAAACGCTGGTTCATGGTTTCAAAGAGACCGTGAAATTTCGGTCGGCCCGACTCTGGGCAAGAAATGGCCCGACCGTCGGCATAACATTGGCTTGTACAAGTCACCATGACGCACCCAATGGTCGGTCAAACCTTGGCCCGAGTATGAGCAGACCTTAGGATAAACTCTGGTTCGTGGTTTCAAAAAGACCGAGAAACTACGGTCGGCCCGACTCTGCGCAAGAGATGGGTGGACCATCGGCATGCGAATTTTAAATGCTCATTAAAAATCACATTTTATGTCATTATCAAAAGTTGTAAAATAGCCTAAAACGCGAAAAAACAAAATATTACTCAAAGAAAAATTATTCAAAATGGGCGCCAAACAAAAAATCTCAAAAAAAAAATGTTTGAAAAAAATTCATAAAAAATGTTGGAAAAAAATTAAAACAAAAATTTTGAAAAAAAAATTTGTCGAAAAGTTGCTAAAAAACAAATTTGTTGAAAAAAATTTAAGGTTACCAGCCAGGGGCTACGAAACCCTGAAAATTGTAATGGGTTTAAATTATTCATTTAAAAGTTATTCGACTTATATTGACGTTAACAGTTAATTTATTTTACATCTACATGATGTCGCATGATAATAAAAAAATCATTGAGAAAAAAGAGTTAAAAAAATGTTTAATTTCAACTCCTTTGAGCTGTAGCTTATGAGGATGGTTTTTTCATTGACTTTCAATTCTCTAGGTATAGAGTAATGGGTAAGACTCCCGGCTGCTAGGCGATAGGCTCAGGTATAGATGTAGGTTCGAAACCCTGTAGCGAAAGAAATTTTATTTGTAATAAAATGTTTAAAAATGTAATATATGTATTAATTCTAAGCAGGACCATTAACATTTATAGTCAAAATACTCGCGATCAATTATTATTAATTTTTTGAATACCTTGAACCTTCAAAAATCAAATTCTGCCCCACATTGTTGTCCAAGGTTGGGCCGACATCATCTTAATAGATGGCCCATATATGGGACCAAATGTCGGGCCGACGATGAGAAGTCAAAGGGGGTTGACCGTTATCATTTAGCTGGTTGGCCCGACCAGTGGCGCACAAAGTTGGACCGACCGTCCGACGGTTGGCCCGACAGTGGGCCGACGGTCTTCGCACCTGGGCTGTTATTTGTTGTCCAGAGTCTACGTGTTCTGTTTTGGTTTGATTTGTTTTTGTCCCCAGAAGATTCACTGTCATCAGAGTTATGTAATTTTAAATTGTTATGTCTCAATCTACTACGATTTGCAATATTATTGTGATTATGTTCCTGTGAATTTTCTCTTGAATCAAATTGGACCGAATGTCTGTTATGAGATTCATTTCTATTTTTCTCGACATTTGATTTGATTATTTTCTTTCGATGTTCAAATGAGCTATTTGCAGGCGGATCTAGCCTAATTCCTAAATTGTTTGCCCTTTTTCCCCTTTCTTTAAAGAATCTTTTCTTTTGTTGATTCATAAATTCGTTAAACTCTACGCTTTCTAAAAGTTCATCGGTTTTTAAAATAAACCGTGTGTTCCTTTCAAGGAATGAATCGCATTGGAATGTTTCGTTGTTTATTTCTGGTCTTATTTTCTTTTTGAGGTACGGTCCGTCTAGGTTTGGTAGATCTTCAATCCCAAAAGAGTGTATTGTCAATTGGGTCAAAGGTTCTGTTAGGTTGAGTACTTTGAGTTGATCTGTCTTGGTTTGTCCTATTGTTTATACTGGGTGATTCTATGTTTCTTCGCGTGAACCCTCTACCGCGACCTATTGTCCTGTTAATTGTTTTTGGGATAGCGTCCGTGTTTTTGGGTGGTGTTGGGACCATAATTTCGCTTATTGGTCTCTTTGTGGTCTTATATGAATTAATATTTTGGGTTGGAAGTGCAACGGCACCTTCCAAGTCCAAATTATCGTGATCGCTTTCTGAGTTAGTGTGTTTAGTCATTATTTTTTTGACTGTGCCCAACCTAAGTTTCATTTGTATTAAGTAAGGTTTAAGTTATTACTGATGGAACACCTTGTATGCATTTGCCCTATGCGGTATTTCAATTTAAAATTCCTATTTTATTCTAAAATTTTAATTCGAATTTTATTTTAGTAACTAATTGATTCTAGAGTCCGCAAACATGCTTATTTCCTCGTAGGACCCTTTGATTACAAAATACGTCGCGTGACCTTGCCGCGACTTGCGGGTATTGCTCGCAGCACGTCCGAACTTGTTTGCGCACTTACACGGTTCGCAAAGTCAAGCGATTAAAATATTTAATGAAAGGGAGATGCATATTATTCCTCCTTACAGGTTTTGATTTGAGTGATTAATTATTTATAATTTCTCATTTTGTATTTAAGAATCCGAGTTTCTATTTCATCAATATTATTTTCGGCCTTTTGGGGATTTTTCCTCAGGCCCTGTTACAATTTAATTCCTATTGAAGCTTAGATCCCGTTTAGTATGAATTTTAAAACGACATTTTCTAAATTATTCTCTATTTTACTTTGGAAGAAATATATTTCGAATTTTTTCTTTCGAAATATCGCAAGTGGGCAAATTAAAAAATATCATGATAAGTAAATTTCATACACATACACATACATACACACACAC